>JASIRB010003935.1:0-14926 GCA_030323885.1 Branchipolynoe longqiensis | reverse complement strand
GATTACGAATGCATATAGCACACACTGATCAACTTTTAGTGTTGTCAAATTTCATGTTAACTTAGTTATTCATGAGTTTGTGTTCGTTATTCGGTGCCGTAGATTTTTTGGAAGCACCTCCATTTTGTTTTTGCCACCTGTTGCCAAACGGAGAGATGTTTGGCTGGAGCCAATTCATCGTTTAGATAGTTTCGGGAATATTAATTGATTTCCCAAGGTTAAGGCGTACCTCCGAGTGCCATAGCATTTTCTCCAATTTGTTGGCGTAGTAGCCACAGGAGGGAGAAGTGTGTGACACAGAGAGTGTGGGAGGGATCTACACTGGTCCCAACCCCTCGATTGGTTTCGGTTTGGTTCGTCCAGCCATCGCACTTTCGACATACCATTAGCTTATCACACCTGGATTAAACCGGTGTAAAAACAGATTTAATGCCCATTGGTGCTACAGAGCACTTTAGAGCACTGTTCCTTGTGTCCAGATTGCTCCTTGAGTACTTACTAATAAACCTTTTGGTTATTACAGACGACTCGAGATGGCCGCGAAGCGTGGTAACAAAGGTGTACCACACACGTTGAGCGATGGGGACGCGACCCCTGGACTGGAGTCCGCTCCGTCACGTGACCGCTCGCCTGAGGCAGGGCCGTCCAATGCAGATGACCATGTTGTGCAGCTCATCCATGAGCAGCTACAACAGCTGCTCCCGAGTCCCGTAAGCAAGGCCTCGGCGAAATCCCAGGCCTCTGCATCGGAACAGTCGGAGTGGGAAGATATCTCGGACCCTCAACAGATGACCGACTCGGAGGTAGACTTCCGACCAAAGAAACGGAAGTGCTCCAAGAATGACTCGTCTGAAGGTGACGAGTACTATAAGGCGAGAAACAAAGGCCGTAAAGTCAAGCGGACTAAGAAGAAGTCGAAATCCAAGAAGAAGAAGAGCAAGTCTTCTTCCTCGGATTCGTCGGCCGATTCTACAACCACCGACTCGGAGTCAGACACCGAACATACCGGCAAGTATGTCCAAATCACCGGTAAGGTCATGAAGAAGATAAGGGTGGAAAAGCGCAAGAAAATTAACCCCTGCACCCTGATGCGCAAAAATATCAAAAGGCATTTCCACACCTTTAAGCCCGCAGAGATCATCACGAAACTCACGGAGCAGTATACCGGGATCAAGGGGATCCCGGAGGCCACCATCAAGGAGATGGATGTGGACGTCACGATGAGTGACAACCGCAAGAAGTTTGAGGTGTTTGCACACCTTGCATAAAGGGGTCCTGGTGGCCTTGGCAGTGGTCACGCCCATAGCCAACCGCATGATGACGGACAATAAGTTCACCACGATATGTGCGGACATGGACGCAGGAATTTCTGCGCTAACAGCCACCAGCAACTTCCTGTTGTACCGCCGGTTTGAAAATGTATTCAAAGCGGTCATGACCGATGCTGGCAAAGAGGTCACTAGGTCAAAGAAAGTAGTAGACAATGACGGCAAGGAATACACTCTATTCCTTGCGCCAAAGCCGATTACGGGCAAGCCGCTCGACAACACGAAGATGTTTGGCTGTCACCTTCAATACCTGGTCAAACAGGTCGAGACCGCAGCAAAGCAGTCTAAACATCTAGACGGAAAGAACGACAATAACACCGCGAAATATAAGAAGGTTCAGTCGGATTTTCGCAGCCGGCGGACCGGTCAACGCGGCAGCCGGTTCGGCAGTGGGAACTACGGCTATCAGGCGAGGGGAAGGGGCCAGCGGAACCAGTACGGCTGGAACGACAACAACCGCCCCTTCAGGAGGGAAACACCCTCCCAGAAGCCATTCCCCAGGCCACCCAACAAATAGAAGTTGTGACGCAAACCAGTGTAAGCAGCTTTCAGGCAGGCAACATTGCCAACCATTTGAATGCTTGGGAGCAAATTACACAAAACCAAACAATCCTTAATATTGTACAGGGGTCACTATTCCTTTCATAGAAAACCCCGTTCAAACTAATATACCTTTTCCCTATCGTCTAGCCTTAGACAAACAGCAAGCATTAAATGAAGAAGTCGATAAATTCCGTACTAATGGCATTATTGAACCAGTCCAACATAGTGATGGTGAATATATTTCCAATATATTTTCCAGACCCAAACCAAATGGGGATGTGAGGATGATTCTAGATTTAACCACGCTTAATAAATTGGTTGAATACAAACACTTCAAAATGTTTTCTTTAGAAACAGCTCGAGACCTAGTAACACCTAGTTCTTGGCTCGCTAGTGTTGATTTAAAAGATGCATACTACACTATTCCAATTTATGAAGCCCACAGAAAATTCCTCAGGTTTATCTGGCAAGGACAACTCTATCAGTTTACTTGTTTGCCAAATGGCTTAGCTTGCGCACCAAGGTTATTTACTAAATTGTTAAAACCCATATTTTCCGAAATGGCCAAGAAAGGACATGTAATGTTCCCTTACATTGATGATTCCTTCATTTTGGCACAAACGCAACATGATTGTGAATTAGCAATAGATGATTTATGTCACGCATTGCGTCGTGTGGGTTTTTACATACACGATACTAAATCAGTACTAATACCTACAAAAATGCTTAGGTTTCTTTATTGATACTGAGCAAATGACAATCTCGTTAACACATGATAAGGTAGATAAATTCAATACTACAGCTTTGAGTTTATTAAAATTAAAAAGACCGAAAATAAGGCAAGTCGCAGTACTTGTCGGAATTATGGTAGCTTACGCACCAGCCATATTATATGGTAAAGCACATATTAAGTCCCTTGAGATAGACAAAAATTACGCATTAGTCAAAACTAAAGGTAATTTTGAAGGCCTTATGACCATCTCCCAGGATGGGCACGATGATATTCAATGGTGGCTAGGCCACATTCATCACTCACGCAATCCCATTAGGATGGGTGAACCTAACACCGTAGTCACAACCGATGCCTCTTTGGAAGGTTGGGGCACCCATAGGGATCATCCAGCTACAGGAGGCCGTTGAGTAGATGATGAAATAGATGATCACATAAATGTATTAGAATTACGGGCCATCTATTTAGGCTTAAAGAGTTTAGTGCAAGTGCCTAAATTCAATGTACAAGTCTTGACTGATAACACTACCGCAATGGCCTATATTCGTAACATGGGAGGCACAAAGTCCAAACTATGTAATAGGATAGCAAAACAAATTTGGAATTGGGCTCAAAAACAACAAGTTTGGCTTACAGTAGCACATATCCCAGGTAGCCAGAATACATTAGCAGACACTAAAAGTCACCATTTCCATGATCATTTAGAATGGTCATTGAATGATAACATTTTTGACACAATTTGCCAAAAGTGGGGGACCCCAGAAGTAGATCTGTTTGCCTCACGTAGAAACAAGAAAATTGATAAATATGTATCTTAGCATCCAGAGCCAGACGCCTGGCAAGTCGATGCTTTCTCTATGATCTGGAATGATAAATTTTATTATATCTTTCCCCCATTCAGCCTAATCAGCAAAGTAGCCAGGAAGATCAGGCTGGACAAAGCACATGCAGTATTGGGATACCTACTGTCAACACTTATTCAGTAGAATTAGGTATCCCAATAGAGCGAGCCAGGCTGGTGGAAATGCATCATTAGACAGTAGGTATCCCAATACAGGTCACCCGAGGCACTGGAATCAGGTCGGTGCATCAACAGAAAGGGTGTTTTCAAACTTCTCCAATATGCATAATTGTTGTTATATTAAATAAATAAATATACCAATTTGAAGCTTAAAATGTGTTCTTTCATTCTGCCCTAATCTAATTAGTGTATATTAATGTAATGTATGTACTACTGAGCATTTAAAAAGTTAGTTTGTTGCAGGGAATCGCAATTCACGCGACCATGTTTTGAGTGCCATTCTCAGGGTTGAAAATCACCTCTGTAATTTTCAGGTGGAAATTATATTGGAAGCGACTAAGTTGTAAAGCATGTTATCAGAAAGAGCTGGTTGCAATTTTGGGAAAATCGGATCAGTACTTTTCAAAGAACAGCCAAAAGTGTAGATCCTACCCCTTAATTGATATGCAAAATTCAAATTTATGTCAATTTCCTCAACAATTATCATGATTATTCTGAAACTATGATAATGTTGGTTTATTTGTGGTAACTTACTTTTACTAAATGATGTTGTGGATAGCTGGGTGAAGTTTCAAGGATATTGGTGGTGTATTTCTTTAAATACAGGCATTTATGTAACTCATACCTCTTAATTTCTCATATGGACAAGTGGCAATTTGTGTTTTTTGCCATTTTGAATGGCCAATATCTCGGAAAATAATTATATCATTACTCTGGAAGAAAAGACACTTGATAGATGCATATAGATGACACATATTCCTGAAAGACAAGTTCATGTGGCCATTATATTTAGAATTGTTGATGTCTGAAATGTGGGTTTCATGCAAAATAGCTGATTTTTGCATCATTTTTGTCCATATTAAAAAGCCTACAACTTTTTAACTAATCATCCGATTTTAATGAACTGTGTGTCTTTTTACTTCTCCTGGTGAGAGCTATGGAACTCTATCAAAATATGTTACTTTTTATTGCGTTGCAAAAATGACTTGGGACTAATAGACATCTATCGGTTAAACAGCTAGGCTACAAATTAGCTGTACTGTTACTCTTACTAACCGGTCATAGGGGCCAAACAATTGTTGCCCTTTCACTTCAGGGCCTAGACATTGATGACAAGGAGGCCACATTTGATTTGGACAAGTTATTAAAATCAAACCGTACGGGAGATCCACTCTCCTCGATTCATTTGACTAGTTTCCCACATGACAAGAAACTATGTGTAGTGTCAGCCATTAGGGCTTATATATCCAAGACACATGGAATACGTAATTCCAGACAGCTTTTGATAAGCTTCATCAAGCCACACAAGGCTTTTGATAAGCTTCATCAAGCCACACAAGGCGATCTCCAGAGACACGCTCGCCAGATGGACGATTAACGTGCTCAAGTCAGCTGGCGTCAATACAGAACGCTATGCTTCGCACGCTACATGAGGTGCCATGGTCTCGAAGGCGAGACAGTTGGGAATCTCAGTGAAGAAAATCCTGTCACATGCCGGCTGGAAGACGGCAAGGTCGTTTGCAAAACATTACAACAAACGACTAGAGAAGACAAGCGGGGTTGCAACCCGCCTACTCACTAACTAAGAATATCGGGTGAGATGTAAAAATTTGTTAATATTACAACTCATACATTACTATGTTCATCAGATGATTGGGGATAAAAATGAGGCTACGTAAAGGTCTCCCTCGACCATGAGTAGCCAGAGGCTTAGTACCGAGGTAAAATAGTATAGTTATACAAATCTTACCTGGGTACAGCTGATGGATAACTCTTGTTTTCCCGAGGTACAAGCCTCGGATAGTCATGGGCTAGGGCCCGCCCACCACACCCTGCCGCAACTATTACATTTGCTTGTGCCAAAACAAAAACATTATGAGTTCCAATCATTAGGCTCATTTTTATCCTGAATAATTAGGTGAAGATTGCTGTACCCGGATGTTGCTTCCTTCTCCCTAGCCCATGGCTATCTGAGGCTTGTACCTCGGGAAAACAAGAGTTATCCATCATCTGTACCCAGGTAAGATTCGTACAACTATACTATATATATATATATAATGTGTGTATACAGTTAGACCCTATTATAACACGACCATTGGGGTCAATACAACGTCATTTCAAAAACAGTGGTGTCACGTTAAATCAGGGTTCTGTTCACTGAATTACCTTGAAATTAAAGAATTCTGGGTCCAATGATTCATCGCATTATATCCGAATTCGCGTACATTGGGGTGCATTATAAAAGGGTTTCACTATACCGATATATATATTACAATTAATATGTGTTATTTAGAGTATAACTGATATAATTAACTGGTTAATTTATCATGAACTAAAAGGTAAGCACAGCATCAACTCTTTCCAAACTATAAGTTTGTGTGGTGGCAAATATTGCCGAAGTCGTAACTTTTATGGTGGAAACTATATCCTGAACTGTATATTTGTGTGGAGCTGAGTTCCACATGACGGTGCCCTCCCCCATGGCGATTAACGGCGCATGCGCGCCAACAGAGCAGTGCAGGCAGCATTAATGACCTTCTCAGGTGTTAGAGTGAAGTAGGTCAGGGAATGCCGGACAGTTGGAAAGGCTTTCTCGATAACATAAAACTGGAAATGCATTCAAACTAAATCGTCAGTAATTATAGAGATAAAGAAGCAGTTCACTGCAATATCGATCGCGAAGGAACATATCACAAAGCCAGCGCTGCGTGCGAGTGAATTTGAAGCCCGTTGATTCTGCCTTATAACCTATGTGATTCCACCTATCCCTTTCCTGCATGACGTCATCAAACGGGCTATTTGAGTTCCACTTCCAGCCCGGTGGGCGATGATTGATCTGTCCAGGTTCATTACACCGGGTATGCCATGGATATAATCAGTAGTTCTAAATGTGGTGCAGTTAATATTTTCAGGATTTTAATATGTTGTTTTAGATATAGCGAGTTTTCATCACAGAATACATCTTAATATCCGGTGACTGGCTCTTTAGCATTCCATTCTCCGATGGTTTTGAGTTTCTGCTATTTTCTGAGGTTAGTACATTAGATTGATCATTATGATCTACTTTTCTTTAGTTTGAAGTGACTTTTATTTTAAATGGCTAACTTTGGACATATTTTATTTGAAGCGAAAACATGGCAAATTAATTTGTGCAGGCATGTCCTAATTTTGACAGTAACCAGAGTTTTGTCGTGCTTTCCCAAATGAATTATGCATGGTCGCATTTCAAATATCTAAAAATTAACCATTTAACATAAGAATTACTTCAAGCTATATAGTAACGTAGATTTATAAGGATTAACCTAATATATTTATCTCAGAAAATGTCAGAAACTCAAAACCATCGGACTACACAACTTTAAAGCTATGGTTCAGAATGGAGTGTGCTGCACACAATGCAGCACGTTCCACTTCCCCATCACCATGTACAAACCAAATGTGATTGCTTCAACGGCTGGAAGACCAGTGCCTCTGCATTGACAAAATATGTACTGTCCAGATGAATTTTTTTTTTAATTTAAAGAAAGAAAAAAAGTCTGTGATTTTCACGGGGGTTCTGGGGACGCAGCTTCCCCCCCCCCCCCACCTCGCCCTCTGGAGGGAGCATCCCTGGTGTAGACTCTCCAGGCGCTCACTTCGAGGCCTATGTGACTAGTTCAGACCTGGTTCTCACTGACTGTCGCCTCCCTGTTGGTCTCTTGTCTCGTTCAGATCTGACCTTGAACCCATGTCCTGCTCTTTCTCGACTCTGATGACAAATTGCCAGTCTGTATGCTGGGGGTGGGGGAGGGGGGTAAATCACTTGTATCAATTGTATGTGCTGTGCAGACAGTGTGTTTAGGTGATTGTGGCTGTGACATCAGCCATTCACAAACCTCCACCAAATGTAAGGTGTGGGGCTAAATGAAGGAGGGAGCGGTGTCAGTGTCAGAGCAACATTTTTGTCCATGCAATTTTTCATCACACCACACTGTCTGTTTTTTCTTTATTTCTCTTTTTTTATTGGAAAATGTGCATTACATTTACATCTGGCTTGATTAAAGTTGCATAGCCTGATGGTTTGGGGTTTCTGCTATATAGTATTTAGATGCATACAGTAAAACCTCTCTAACCGACCACCTCCACAGATCGATGACTTCCCTATATTGATCACTTTATTTTGGGTCCCAAATGATCGTCCATACAATACCATTGTAATTTTTTTTTTTAAACTCCCTAAACCGACCACCTCCCAGTAAAACCTCTCTAAATCGACCGACCATGGGTGCCGACTTTAAGTGGTCCATTTAGGGAGGTGACGGTTTAGGGAGTTAGAATATCCTTAAAATGGTATTGTTGGGACCCACAGAAAGCAATCGATATAGCGGAGTGGTCGATCTGTGGAGATTTTACTTATTAAGTTGATCATCATAATCTACTTTACTTACGTTGGAAGTTATACATGGCCAACTTTGGAGATATTGGAAGTGAAACCATGTACTTGTGGTATACATGTTGGAATACTGGACATCTAAAGCTGTGTTCACATGGGCAAAGTTTATGTCGACTTAAACAAGTCGATTTATATGAATCGATTTAGTGTCGTGTCCACACACGGAGCGGTTTAAGGCGGAAAACGATTTCAGTTCATTGACATCACCATGAGAGAGTGTGGGTTCGACCTAGATATGTATTAACTGAATCGTATTGTTTTGGAACGGTCAAAACATCTGCTGGGCAGTGAAACCCTAAAAATAAATGATGAACAAAATATCTGTGCACCTCTAGCCGGTTCATTGACCAAAATATATGATATAATGTGACACGCTTAATCCGCATCAAGTAAACCGCTACCGTCCACACAAGCTAGTTGGGCCGATTTAAGCTAAATCGCTTCATCTATACTACCGCGGGAGGTGGTATAGATGAACCGATCTAGCTGAATCGATTCCAGACTAAATCGCTTTAGCATAGCGTCCACATGGCTAATGTGCGTCAAACTAGGCAAGTCGATTTATATGAATCGATTTAAAGTGCGTGTGTGAACACAGCTATAGGCTTCAGCGGGGACTGGTTCTATTAAATTAACTTAGTAGTCTTTTCTATGCATCACCACTAACTGCACCAGCACTTAGCCTGGCACTCGACATTACTAGGATATGGCTACGACTGGTTAGCAACTACCAAGGCCACTTACAACAAAACAGAAATTACATAGTTATACCTACCAAGCTCATGAGAAACAAAACAGAAACTACATAGTGATGCTTACCAAGCCCACTAGAAACAAACCAGAAACTACATAGTGTACCTACCAAACTCATGAGAAATAAAACAGAAACTACATAGTGATACTTACCAAGCCCACTAGAAACAAAACAGAAACTACATAGTGATACCTACCAAGCTCACTAGAAACAAATCAGAAACTACATAGTGATACCTACCAAGCTCATGAGAAACAAAACAGAAACTACATAGTGATACCTACCAAGCCCACTAGAAAAAAAACCAGAAACTACATAGTGATACCTACCAATCCCACCTGAAACAAAAGAGAAACTACATAGTGCTACCTACCAAGCTCATAAGAAACAAAACAGAAAGTACATAGTGATACCTACCAAGCCCACCTGAAACAAAACAGAAACTACATAGTGATACTCACCAAGCTCATGAGAAACAAACCAGAAACTACATAGTGATACTTACCAAGCGCACTAGAAACAAACCAGAAACTGCATAGTGATACCTACCAAGCTCACTAGAAACAAACCAGAAACTATATAGTGATGCTTACCAAGCGCACTAGAAACAAACCAGAAACTACCTAGTGATACCTACCAAGCTCACTAGAAACAAACCAGAAACTATATAGTGATGCTTACCAAGCTCACTAGAAACAAAACAGAAACTACATAGTGATACCTACCAAGCTCATGAAAAACAAAACAGAAACTACATAGTGATACTTACCAAGCCCACTAGAAACAAAACAGAAACTGCATAGTGACACCTACCAAGTTCACTAGAAACAAACCAGAAACTACATAGTGATACCTACCAAGCTCATAAGAAACAACACAGAAACTACATAGTGATGCTTACCAAGTCCACTAGAAACAAAACAGAAACTACATAGTGTACCTACCAAGCTCATGAGAAACAAACCAGAAACTACATAGTGATACCTACCAAGCTCATAAGAAACAACACAGAAACTACATAGTGATGCTTACCAAGTCCACTAGAAACGAAACAGAAACTACATAGTGTATCTACCAAGCTCATGAGAAGCAAAACAGAAACTACATAGTGATACCTACCAAGCCCGCTAGAAACAAACCAGAAACTACCTAGTGATACCTACCAAGCCCACTAGAAACAAAACAGAGACTACCTAGTGATTCCTACCAAGCTCATGAGAAGCAAAACAGAAACTACATAGTGATGCTTACCAAGCCCACTAGAAACAAACCAGAAACTACATAGCTATGCCTACTGAGCCCACTTGAAACAAACAAGAAACTACCTAGTGATACCTACCAAGCCCACTAGAAACAAAACAGAAACTACCTAGCGATACCTACCAAGCCCACTAGAAACAAACCACAAAAATAACATAGTGATACCTACCAAGCCCATAAACTACATAGAGATACCTACCAAGCCCACCTGAATCAAACCAGAAACTACATATTAATACCTACCAAGCCACTAAAAAATAAACCAGAAACTACATAGTGATACCTACCAAGCCTACTAGTTTGTTTGTTGACCGACTTCCCAGCACAAAAAGTAGACATCGGCTATTGGGGACCCAAGCCTACTAGAAACAAACCAGAAACTACGTAGTGATGCCTACGAAGCTCACCTGCAACAAAACAGAAACTACCTGGTGATACCTATGTGCGTTTTGTCACCTTCCCAACATAGTGGGGTAATAATGCAAACGATCTACTGGAGAGCACTGTGCAGAACTTGGCCTTCTGGTCGATATAGCCAATTCCTTTAAATGCTGCTGTTAACAATATTTTTTTCTTAAAGAGTCATTCAAAAGTTTCAGCATTTTCACAGACGTAGACAGAATACAATGGGGATGAGGGAAGGGGCGTTTCTCATGTAAGACTTTTACTATTTAATAAAATGGCGATATAATGTACGGAATTGCCATGTTCTGTGATAAGCTGTTCATGTGTGTGCTACTCTGCTTGGGAGGGGCGGGTGTTTGGAAAGGTAGTGCTATTTTCTTTTGACGGTGAAAAATGGTTAAAACGTTGAATGACCCCTTAACTTGTGTGTGTACTTTTGTAGCAATTTTAGAGAGTGCATCATTATTTATTTCAATGGCAAGTCTGTAAAGTGATTTCAGGGGCATCATGCACACATACAAACACACGCCAGCACCCACACAAAAGACACCCAGACACACAGATATACAAAAGAGCTTTCCAAACCTGATTGTAATATCGCTTTCTTAAATCAATTTCTGACGCTCTTTTTACTACACCCCATTGGGGTGATGAGGCACATTATAAGTATAAGCACCTGTATAAATAACCATGGCCGATTCAGTTACAGTTTTATTGGAGCTGCCCCCATCCTCCCCTCCACAGCCCCCCCCCCCCACCCCCCCACCCACACACATGCTCACAGACCCCGTCTTGATGGCTATTGTGTGTGGCAGGTGCTATGGTATTTTACCGGTAGAGGACATGAGGTACCCGCGCCCTCAAACTACCGTCTCCCCGCCATCGTCTCATACAACCACGCTATAGACAGTGTGTACCTGAGACCGAACTTTTATTTGTATTTGCACACATTTACAATTGATCAGCCATCCCTTCCCGGTATAATTATAATATGAAAAATAAAAGAATAAAAATAAAAATAAAAATTTCAGATTAAAAAGAAATTGTTTAAGCAAATAATAATAAATTTAAAAAATAGTAATACAAAGCTAATAAATAAATGCGATTTTAAAATATTTGTTTAGGCAAAAATAATAAAACTGATAAATTAAAAAATATATAATAGTAACAAATAAGATTATAAGATATTTGTTTAAATAAAAAATTATGTTGATGATGACAACGGTAATAATGGTGATGATAATGCTAATAATATTATTCATAATACTAGTAATAACAATAACAATGATAACAATAACAATGTTAAAAATAACAATGACAATAATAATAATAACTGATAATGGTAACAACAGATGGGATGGCCGAATGAGTTAGAGCGTCTGTCTCCCATGTTTGGTAGATCGTGGGGTCGTGGGTTCGAACCCTGATCGAGTCAAACCGATGACTTAGAAATTGATACCCGTCGCTTCCTAGCCAGGCACTCTGCATTATTAGGATAGGTTAAGGAGCAGTGGAATGAGGAAGACCAATCGTTCGCGATTGAAATTTCCCCTGCTTAAACAACTAATGTACCCCCAAATAAAACAATAATAACAACAACAGCAGAAGCAGTAATAATAATAATAATAATAAAAACAACAACAACAATAAATGGCTGGTCCGCCGACGACAGGGGTCGCTGAAGACAGGCACTACTGTACGCACATTAGCTAAAGACATTCCCCTCCCTCCACCGACCAAAGCCCGCCGTGCCCACTGATCTCTACAACAGGAGGCGCCCCGGCCACTGCCCACGTGCGTACTGAGCATGCGCATGCGCGGCGAGGCGTGACGTCATCAATTTGTGTGCCGCCTTTTGTCGGCGGCTGTTCACTCAGACCGACAGGGAGCCTTGTCACGCCAGTGGCTGGGGTAAGCACCTAGCCCCACCGTAGCAACCCACCTGGAGGTGTCTGTTTCCAGGTGGGTTGTTGCCATGGTGACGATATGCGATTAGACGAAGGCAGTCAGTGTGGCGGGTGGTGGTGTGCGCAATGATTCGCTGGCGGTTTTCCTCCCTCCAAGTGATTATTTTGAGGGCCAGTGTGTTCCTGGGTGCGGGTGCATTGTATGGTGCTTTTGGAGTAGGTCTACTCAAATGTCTTGCATACACCTTGGACGGCTCTTGAGTATCGGGGTTGTGGTCGGCGCACACATGTGGAATTTTGCCACATTCTATAAGCTTCATTGGTCTGTTAAAGTGTTAGAGTTTCCTATGCAGATGGTTTTAATTTCTGCCATTTAACTCTTTTTTTTAAACGATAGACTTATTAGACTGTTTGCTTGGGTTTTGCGTTCTTGCAATATCTATGGTCATATCAGGACGGGTACCGACTTGTGACAGTGCGCACTCATGCAGACTTCATATTGCTACATTACTTGTTTGAACTAACTGTTATTATGAATGACTAACTTTTGAGGTGTTTGAAGTCAAAACATACAAAATAATCTTTGGGGTCAAAATGCTGACATCATAGCCTTCATCGGTAACATGTTCTATTAAATTGGGTTTGTATTTCGTTCTGCGCAACAACAAGTGTTTAATAAGTGTACTGGTTTATAATTTGAGTATCTAGAATTAATTCTACATGAATATTTTGGTGTTGAAAATGTTATGTTTTCATCGGACTATGCAGCTTTTTAAGGGGTCTCGGTTACTATGACAACCACAACCACCCTGTCTATGTAGTCCAGACAAGCTCTGCAGCTTTTTAAAGGGTCTCGGTTACTATAACAACCACAACCACCCTGTCTATGCAGTCCAGACAAGCTATGCAGCTTTTTAAAGGGTCTCGGTTACTATGAAAACCACAACCACCCTGTCTATGCAGTCCAGACAAGCTCTGCAGCTTTTTAAAGGGTCTCGGTTACTATGACAACCACAACCACCCTGTCTATGCAGCCCAGACAAGCTATGCAGCTTTTTAAAGGGTCTCGGTTGCTATGACAACCACAACCACCCTGTCTATGCAGTCCAGACAAGCTATGCCAAGAGGATAGCGATACATCTTAAAGACTCCACATGTCCTGTTCACTCGCCCACAGAAGTTTAATTCTTTGAGTTGTTTTTGTTCACAGACTTCTATTTATTGTGTCTGGCCTTCTTCCTCAGACTCTGGAGTGTGTGCACCCTTTTGGATCGAAGTGGCTGGCTGCACGGGCACTAAAGCCGACATTCCATTAACATGTATAGTGACGTACCATTTGCCAACATGTAATATGTAAACAGGCGATTTAGTGTCATATCATGGCCTCCACTTTATGAATTTGTCCGTGAAAGCACATCGATCATTGGATATCGCGATTGGATTTGTACACGCACCCAAAGCTCCTTTGAAAATGCACACAAATTCTCGCTGATGGAACCGCCCGCCACTCATACACCCACTATTGTATAGATGTGCCTTATACGCACATCGCCATGTCCCGCATGCATTGCATGTTGCTTTACGCCGTTGGTGGAATCTCGCCTGTAGGCTTGGTGTTTGGTCGCTTCCAGCCACATCCTGCTGACTACGTGTTGTCGTAAGAACCCAGTTTGTGGAGGGACTCACGAAACAGTGACTCACATTACCCAGCAGGCCATGCGCCCAGCCATGCTGAGACAGCAATACAATAATCAAAAATGTAAAAAGGAAGTCGATTAGTAAAACTAAGGTGGGTTACAGGGATGGCCTTCCAGTTGCTTACAGTTACAACTCAGGTTGAATGCATCTTTGTTTTTGTTGGAGTTTTTTTGTTCAAGTGTTTTATTCCTCTGAGTAATATGCACTGGTTTACCACTAATACCAGCCGTAATGATCAATGCTGCTACACATTAAGATAGTTATGACAATAAAAAGGGACAATTATAATGAAATACAGAACAAAGCATTGATGCGAATGATGGGTAAATAATGGGATACTATTTCAAACAAAGAATAAGGGGTTAGCTACTTTAGACCACCATACCGAGAGTTATGGGGTGGGGTCATAACTGAATGTCTTTCTAGAGGTGAGATACTTTTTAAAAGGTGGTGATGGTGGGATGTAGGGTAGGCCTTTAGAGTTATGACTCGTGCTTATTCTGCATTTGTAATTAAGGTTCTGGGCACCTGATTCTAACCAGATTCCTTGCATAATTATTCTATGTATCCTAGAGTTGCAGAGTCTGATATTTTTGAGTTTCTGTCTTTTTTTAAAGATAAATATCTTGGGTTGATTGTTATAATGTACCTTACTTTAGTTTGAAGCAACTTTCAATTAAAATGCCTAACTTTGGAGATATTTGAAGTGCAAAGGTGGACAATTAATGTTGGCGTGCTTAGCAAAGCACTTACACCAGTAAGACATTCTGTTAACTCAACTTAGTATTCCCCTCTAGGTTGTAAATACATGCTTAATAAGTGCACTGGTATCTAAGTTATGGCTGGCG
>JASIRB010000090.1:0-222629 GCA_030323885.1 Branchipolynoe longqiensis | reverse complement strand
CTGATGGCCTGGTCTCCCAGTGGGGCAGTACTATAAAGTTGCCATGAGTGCGCACTGTCACAGGTCGGTACCGGTCCTGATGTGACCTTAGATGTTGCTACCACGTAAAACAACAACAAACAAACGGTGCTGACAATGACATCAGGTGTATTCAAAGGGAATAGAAAAAGACAAACCCACCTGAACAAAACAAAAATAGCAAAGAGCAAACCGCCTCGGATCTACCCACCTGACAACCGTCGTAGTTCCCTCAATCACAGCAGGTGCACCGGAATAGCTGGACTGAATAAATGGTGTTAAAAAAATGGAACGTTGGTGGCCAAAGCGCCAGTGGTGTAGGAGTGGCTATCGACATTTGCATAGTCGGCCATTGTTTGCCATGTCCGACAGAGGGCGCTGCGGGGGCATCCCGCCAGGTGGCACGAATGGGCGTCGAGACAACAATTAGCCGACATCTGTACACTGATTCAGTGGTTGGTTGGTGGTTGGAGTTTTATGTCCTGGCAACACCTCAGGTCATATCAGGATGGGTACCGTTCACCAGCACCATGATGGTGTAGCACTGTAAAGTCACCATGAGTGCGCACTGTCACAAGTCGGTACCCCTCCTGATATTACCTTAGATGTTGCCAGGACGTAAAACTCTAACAACCAAGTAATCTCTTGAGAAATGTGAATCTGTCTCCGAGACTCCCCTGATTAAGGCTACTTTTCTGCTGGTAAAT
Organism: Branchipolynoe longqiensis; assembly: GCA_030323885.1. Lineage (NCBI taxonomy): Eukaryota > Metazoa > Annelida > Polychaeta > Phyllodocida > Polynoidae > Branchipolynoe > Branchipolynoe longqiensis. The sequence goes on along the minus strand of JASIRB010000090.1, from coordinate 221,904 downwards.
AAAATGTCTATCCTTTCACTCTCTTAAAGCTGAATAGTCCGATGAAACTTTCAATTTGTCCAAACCAAAACAATTATCTAGATTTGATTCTACGTGTCCAACTTAGATACCAGTGGCCTTATTAAGCATTAGTTGTTGCATAGAAGGAACACTGAATCAATTTAATAGAACTGGTTACTGCTGAAGCCTATGATGTCAGAGTTTTGGTCTGCTTGCCAAAACTAATTTTGCATGGCTATACTTCAAATATCTGAAAAGTTAGCTATTTAATATAAAAGTTACTTCAAACTAATGTGAGGTAGATTATAACAATCAATTCAATATATCTATCTCAGAAAAATGACAGAAATTCAAAACCATCGGACTATGCAACTTTAACCAATTTTAAATATGTTCTACTTAGGTTTTTATTCTACGGTGACCCGGAATGGTTCCTGCAAGTAATGGCGCTCTATTAAACATGTGCATTGCTATTAATATCCCTTTTGAGTGCATTTTTATTAATAATGGATGGGTGTAGCTGTGGGTATGCAGGTATTGCAGGTATAGCAATACCTCAGGGAGTTTGATGCCCCTGCCCTGCAGAGTTGTAAACCACTGCCTTGTGGTACTGGTTCTTGACAGAACCAAAGGCTAAGGGAGCAAACCCTAAACAGAAAACCATGTCACTGTGGCAGCATTAAGGGCGGTTGATGTATGGAACTCCGAACATCTCCCGACCAGCCACTGCAGAGACAAATAGTTTTCCGCCAGTCTTGACATGTTCTTGCCGGTGTGAAACCTCTATTTGCTCCCCGAGAGAGTGCTGCTGGTAACTTGCAAAAGCCAGCAGCACTTCAACACTTTTGCAGGCAGCTTTCATGAAATGTCTGAAGCTGAGAGACATTAATACCGACTCATGGACGTAACTCTCACAACAGAGAGCTAAATGGAGAGCGGCAGTGAAGTAATGAAAGCAGTCTTTGTCGCATCGCACTGACAGCATGATGATGATGATGTAGCTGTGGGTCTGGGTGAGTGTTCCTGCTGTACGGTGTGGGGGAGGATGAAGGGTGAAGTGGGTGTGGGTGTGGGTGTGGGTGGGTGTTGTTGCTGTACGGTGTGCGGGAGGGTGAAGTGGGTGTGGGTGTTGTTGCTGTACGGCGTGGGGGAGGGGAAGTGGGTGTGGGTGTGGATGGGTGTTGCTGCTGTACGGAGTGGGGGAGGATGAAATGGGTGTGGGTGGGTGTTTCTGTTGTATGGTGTGGGGGAGGGTGAAGTGGGTGTGGGTGTGGGTGGGTGTTGCTGCAGTATGGTGTGGGGGAGGGGTGACGTGGGTGGGTGTGGGTGGGTGTTGCTGCTGTATGGTGTGGGGGAGGGTGAAGCGGGTGTGGGTGTGTGTTGCTGTTGTATGGTGTGGGGGAGGGTGAAGCGGGTGTGGGTGGATGTTGCTGCTGTATGTACGGTGTGGGGTAGGGTGAATGGTGAAGTGGGTGTGGGTGTTGGCGTGGGTGTTGTTGCTGTACGGTGTGGGGGAGGGTGAAGTGGGTGTGGGTGGGTATTGTTGCTGTACGGTGTGGGGGAGGGTGAAGTGGGTGTGGGTGGGTGTTGCTTCTGTACGGTGTGGGGGAGGGAAGTGGGTGTGGGTGTGGGTGGGTGTTGCTGCTGTAAGGTGTGGGGGAGGGAGGTGGGTGTGGGTGGGTGTTGCTGCTCTAAGGTATGGGGGGAGGGTGAAGTGGGTGTGGGTGGGTGTTGCTGTTGTACGGAGTGGGGGAGGGTGAAGTGCGTGTGGGTGGGTGTTGTTGCTGTAAGGTGTGGGGAGGGTGAAGTGGGTGTGGGTGTGGGCGGGTGTTGCTGCTGTGTGGTGTGGGGGAGGGTGAAGTGGGTGTGGGTGGGTGTTGCTGTTTTACGGAGTGGGGGAGGGTGAAGTGGGTGTGTTTTTCTGTTGTAAGGTGTGGGGGAGGGTGAAGTGGGAAGGGGTGGGTGTTGTTGATGTAAGGTGTGGGGGAGGGTGAAGTGGGTGTGGGTGGGTGTTGCTTCTGTACGGTGTGGGGGAGGGAAGTGGGTGTGGGTGGGTGTTGCTGCTGTACGGAGTGGGGGAGGGTGAAGTGGGTGTGGGTGGGTGTTGCTTCTGTATGGTGTGGGGGAGGGTGAAGTGGGTGTGGGTGGGTGTTGGTGTTGTACGGTGTGGGAGAGGGAAGTGGGTGTGGGTGTGGGTGGGTGTTGCTGCTGTAAGGTGTGGGGGAGGGAAGTGGGTGTGGGTGGGTGTTGCTTCTGTATGGTGTGGGGGAGGGAAGTGGGTGTGGGTGGGTGTTGGTGTTGTACGGTGTGGGGGAGGGAAGTGGGTGTGGGTGTGGGTGGGTTTTGCTGCTGTAAGGTGTGGGGGAGGGAAGTGGGTGTGGGTGGGTGTTGCTGCTGTACGGTGTGGCGGAGGGTGACGTGGGTGTAGGTGGGTGTTGCTGCTGTATGGTGTGGGGGAGAATGAAGGGGGAAGTGGGTGTGGGTGTTGGTGGGGGAGGGTGATTGGTGTTGAGACTACACTGCAGCTGGTGTTGTGTTATTAACCTGGCCCCCAAGCCTTCTATGTAAAATAAATATAGGCCCCAGCTCTTTCAAGTTAGAAATTGTGCAGGATCAATGCAATCCACATAGTGGTAGGTTTCTCTTTCCTAGTGTGCGTGTTTCTGTTCAGTTGGCGAAGAATCATTTTGTGTGGTTTTTGCTTTGTGGTATGGTAGAGTGTGCTGCCTTCAGAAAAGTTGAGTTTGTGAAGGTGGCGGAAGAGTGTGTGGTCTTGTGTAGAGGTACTCAGACGATGGGCGTGGTCGAGCCGACATTCACACACACACACACACACATGTATACAGAACCATATTTACTGACCCACATACACGCCTGCACACAAGCCTGCACATACCCACACACCTATACTCACCTATGCACACCTACACGCACCTACACTCATCTACACTCACATACACTCACATACACTCACATGCCCTCACATGCCCTCACATACACTCACATACACTCGCCTGTACCACATCCACTCACATCCTTTCACATCCACTCACATCCACTCACTCTACTCACATCCACTCACATCCACTCACATCCACTCACATCCACTCACATACACTCACATACACTCACATACACTCACATACACTCACATACACTCACATGCACTCACATACACTCACATACACTCGTCTGCACCCACATACACTCACATGCACTCACATACACTCACATCCACTCACATCCACTCACATCCACTCACATCCACTCACATCCATTCACATCCACTCATATCCACTCACATCCACTCACATCCACTCACATCCACTCACATACACTCACCTACACTCACATACACTCACATACACTCACATACACTCGTGTGCACCCACATACACTCACATGCACTCACATACACGCACCTATGCTCATATACACTCACCTATACTCATATACACTCACCTATACTCATTTACACTCACATACACGCATCTATTCTCATATACACTCACATACACTCACATACACTCACATACACTCACATACAGTCACATACACTCACATACGCTCACATACGCTCACATACACTCACATACACTCGCATGTACTCATCTACACTCACCTATACTCACCTACACACCTACACTTATCTACACTCATCTACACTCATCTATAATCACCTACACTCACCTACACTCGCCTGCACTCGCCTGCACTCACCTACACTCGCCTGCACTCACCTACACTCACCTACACTCACCTACACTGAACTAAGCTCAACTAATCTCATCTACACTCAACTACACTCACCTATTCTCGCCTACACTCACCTACACTCACCTACACTCACCTGAACTCAACTACATTCAACTACACTCACATACACTCACATACACTCATGTACACTCATCCACACTCACCCACACTCACCTGCTCTCATCTACACTTCACCTACCCACAATTTGCTTAAAGTACTAATTTTGGCTTTATTGCTTCTGGTCTATGGCTTGTAACTGTTTGTAGATTGCAAACAGTCCAAAATCCATATTTTACTATACACTGTACGTGTCCATTTGAACATCATCCGCTTTTCTAGGTTACATTATATTTTAGTAGTTTCTTAAACATTGCTATGTTTTCTGAATTTCGTGTTGCAGCTGGCAGTTTATTCCAAATATTGGCACTCATGTTAGCTACACTCCGATCATATGCACTGCATTTTGATTTTACCATAGCTAGTAATAGACGCATATGTTCTTGCTACTATGTATTCAGCAGTTTGCTTTGCACTGCTTACTCAGCACTTCTCGTTGCTTGGTCGGTCAGTGCGTCACACTATCTAGACATAGAGATATATACCCAAACACCTGAGGGAGACACATGATACAGTGGCTGATTCACTAAGAGCATTGGCTTCCCGTGTGGAAGGTCAGGGATTCAAATCACAACTGAGTCAAGCCAGACTTACCAAATTGATACTTGCCAGTACCTAGCCTGACACTGAGCAGTGATCAGTATAAGGTAAGGAGCGGTTGGTTCAGTATCAGGATAATGTGTAACTGAGTAGGATATCGGGTTCTGATGCCGACAGCCTGGTCTCACAATGGGGCAGAGCTATACAGGTGGCCATAAGTGTGCACTATCACACGTCGGTAACTGCCTTGATATGACTGAAAGATGTTGCTAGGATGTAAAACCCCAACAAACAAACAACAAACCTGGGAAGACAGGGGGGGGGCTTCATTCATACAGATGTATGCCACTTAAAGCTAGGATTCCTTACACGCGGTATGCGGTATGCGAATGCGAATGCCGCAAAAAATCGAAACGCCTTGAAGTCAATGGACTACAACCCTTACACGTGGTATGCGAATGCGAATGCGAATGCAAATGCAAATGCAAATGCGTTTTTCCGATCGGTCCATGTAGCGATCGGTGCGGCATGCAGCATGCGACAAGGGGGGTGCGAATAGAAACCTGAGTCTGATTTGTCCATTAGTTTAACACTAGGAGAGGCAACTGAGCATTACGGAACGGTCACGCACAAGGGTGCTGAGGGGAAACATATGGTAGTGGTGGTGGTGGGGGTTCGGGTTGGTAAAAATGCTACCAGAGCTACAAAAATATGAATACTTATCTATAATTTGGTAATTATATAGGTAGGAAACTCCATGTGACGTACCAAAAGTTACATAGATATAAATGCCATATTAGGCCATATACAGTGCAGTATGGAGTATACTTGTTTATTTTTATTTTTTAAATATAGCAGGTCGTGTGCCGTGTGCCGCATGCCACATACCGTGTAGAAGGAATCTTCCCATTCGCATACCGCATGCCGCATGCCGCATACTGCATAGAAGGAATCTTCCCATTCGCATACCGCATGCCGCATGCCGCATGCCACATACCGCGTAGAAGGAATCTCAGCTTTAGTCTCCTAGAGGCATGATCACCACATTTGTTTGTTTGTTTGTTGGAGTTTTACGTCCTGGCAACATCAAAAGGTCATATCAGGATGAGTACCCAGTTGTGACAGTGCGCACTCATGGCAACTTTATAGTGCTTCCCCACTGGGAAATCAGGCCGCCAGCACCATGATCCAATATCCCACTCAGTCACATTATCCTGACACTGGGCTAACCAGTCCCTGCCCTATCCTATTAATGCCGAGTGCCAGGCTAGGAAGTGACAAGTATCAATTTTAAGTCATTGGTTTGACTCGACCGGGAACCGATCTCCTGACCTGACCGCGATGATCACCACGTAAATATGTACTGACCCTTCCACCCCACCCCAGGGAAAAGAACAGTGGAGTGTAGGAAGCCCAGTTCTCGGCGATTGAAATTGCTCCTCTCTAGTCAACGAATGTTATCAATTATCGTTGATGTATGTATATGTATAAATGTATATATTTGTCTAAGCATATGCATTATGTACATCTCTGCCGACGTATATTTACGCCTGATATTTGTCTGTGCGTATTCACATTGTGTATATGTCTGCCTTTGTATATTTAATTCTGTTTTTTACTGTCTCTGTCTATTTTTGCAACCTCGACCTTCCCTTCTTCAATGCACCGTCGTCAGCTATGCCTGCGTGGATACAAATCTAGATTAGTACCTTCCAGATACAAATCTAGATTAGTACATTCTAGATACATATCTAGATTAGTACCTTATAGATACACATCTAGATAAGTACCTTCTAGATAAACATCTAGATTCGTACCTTCTAGATACACATCTAGATTAGTACCTTCTAGATACACATCTAGATTAGTACCTTCTAGATACACATCTAGATTAGTACCTTCCAGATACAAATTTAGATTAGTACATTCTAGATACACATCTAGATTAGTACCTTTTAGATACACATCTAGATTATCACATTCTAGATACACATCTAAATTAGTACCTTCTAGATAAACATCTAGATCAGTACATTCTAGATACACATCTAGATTAGTACATTCTAGATACACATCTAGATTAGTACCTTCTAGATACACATCTAGATTAGTACCTTCCAGATACAAATCTAGATTAGTACATTCTAGATACACATCTAGATTAGTACCTTATAGATACACATCTAGATTAGTACCTTCTAGATACACATCTAGATTAGTACCTTCTAGACACACATCTAGATTAGTACCTTCTAGATACACATCTAGATTAATACATTCTAGATACACATCTAGATTAGTACATTCTAGATATACATCTAAATTAGTACCTTCTAGATACACATCTAGATTAGTACCTTCTAGATACACATCTAGATTAGTACCTTCCAGATACAAATCTAGATTAGTACATTCTAGATACACATCTAGATTAGTACCTTCTAGATACACATCTAGATTAGTACATTCTAGATACACATCTAGATTAGTACATTCTAGATACACATCTAAATTAGTACCTTCTAAATAAACATCTAGATTAGTACCTTCTAGATATATATTGATACACATCTAAAGTAGTACCTTCTCGATAGACATCTAGAGTAGTACCTTCTCGATACACGTCTAGAGGAGCACCTTCTAGATACACTTTTAGAGTAGTATACATTCTTGATACACTTTTCGAGTAGTATACCTCCTCAATATACATCTAGAGTAGTATACCTTCTAGGTACAATTTTTTAGCAGTATGCCTTCTAAATATGCATCTAGGGTAGTATACCTTCTAAATATGCATCTACAGTAGTGCCTTCTTGGTACTCCTGCAGTATACTTCTAGAATGGTACCTATATTCAGCGAGCAACTACATCCACACCAATGTTGTGTTGACATAGCTGTTTTTCTGTCATTAGACGACAATCAAATGAATCAAAGGGATGTTATGCATTGAAAAACTTCCCACGCATGGCAGGTGTTCACCTTTCGCAGGAGTCGCTGAAGACAGGTTCTACTGTATATATGTTGGAGCATGCCTGTACTTACACTGTGGGAATTGACTAACCATTTTGTTCTCTTTATCTCCAGGTGAGTCCAATGGTGGCACCAGATTTCATGGTAGGTTAATCATAGTCTACTGATCTTCTGTTAAGACTTTTCCCAGGTGTGCGTACTTGTCCTGTAGCATAGCATGAAGACATTAAAGTATTATTTATTGTGTTTATTTAGCGAGTAGATCACGTTCCGGTTGAAGGTACAGTGTAGAGGGCGGAGGGTCATTATTGCATGCCTAAGTAACGATTGATCTAAAAATAAATATAATGTATAAATAAATATTTCTTTTGTTACTTTATTTTTACCGACTCATGAGACAGCTTCCTCTTTACCCGTCCTGATATGACCTTTGATGTTGCCAGGACGTAAGGCTCCAATAACCAAGCCAACCTTCTTTAGGAAGCCTAAATAATGATTACATTGCAATAGACGAGATCATCATTCCGACTGCGGATGCGCTGAAAACGGCGTCAAGAGCAAAACACAGGCATACGGCCATTGAGTTCGCCGATATGCGTAGGGCAAAACTTCTACTTTATTCAAAATTAATAGAAATACATAGCAATTTGGCATAAACATGGAGGCACACATGCAATATAATGATCTGATGAATATATCTAAGACAAAACTAGCCATAGTTAAACATTTTGAGCTAAGAAACACACAATTCCACACAAAACAATCAGTCACTTTAAGGCTGATATCCACATCACCATTATTAATTCTTGTTCTAAATATTAAAATGCCAAATATGTCAACAGACACTTGTTTCAGAGAAATATATAACCAATATCTGATTAACCCTACTCACTTTCTAATTCTACATATATCATTAACCATAGGATATAAATAAAAACATGAATAAAATAAGTAAAACTGTCTATGGCTGTAACACTAGTTTGAGTGCCCAGATTTGTCTAAATCTAAATGCACATGGCATAAGATGTGCTGATTATATTGATGTAAATGCAATGCTGCATAAAAGATTAACATCTTAAAGTATTAATTTTTTTTTTTTAGTCGGTATTCTATGTTTCAAACAAGAGCTGAGATGAGCTGAAACTAGCACATTTCATAGCTGCACCCAGTGTATTAGCATGCACCATGTGCTTCTCGCGGTTTTGTTTTTCTTCCACGCATCCCACAATGCACCGCGCCGCTGGAATGACGAACCCGTTTTAAAATTAGTGTGATGGACCAGATTGCGCTCTCCCTAGAGAATAAAGAACGCTTCATTCGAAATAGCGAAATAGCGAATGGTTGACAGGAAGTGTGAACAGTTATTTGTTTTCATTACTTTGGCTCCTTGCTAAGTTTATTCAACCCAGGCCAGAATTGAAGTGACCAGCCACTGCCCAGCCGGGTAGCATGTAGCTTTCTACAGTGGCTGGCTGCTAGCAATCGGTGGAATGGGCCACCAAAGGGACAGCGCAGTGCCCTGCTAGAGTGTTGCTGCATGCCAGTCCTGCTGACTGGCAAGGGTCAGGATAGTTGTCTGGCACCATGTTTTCAGATCTGTACAGGTCGGCCAGTTCCCACCAGCACCACCAGGTGGCGGCACCCCACCACCACCCCCACCCCCAGGCGGCACCGCAACCAATACCACCACCAGGCGGCACCACCACCACTACCAGGCGGCACCACCACCAGGCGGCCCAACCACCAGGCGGCCCAACCACCAGGCGGCCCAACCACCAGGCAGCACCACCATGTGGTAGTGCTCATTACTGACTATTACAAGCCCCCCCTCACGCCACACCCCAACGTTCTCAATAGATCTCCGTCCTGATATGACCTTTGATGTTGCTAGGACGTAAAACAACAACAAACAAACTCAGTAGATGTAGGCTATTAGCCAAGCAAATCCAGCTAGAAACTGAAAAAAAAGGTTTATAGCAGGGTAATTGAGAGTCTCCTAAGCAGCAAGAGGTTCTTCTGAAATTTACACCGGACGCAGTGGCCGAATCGGTAGAGCGCAGCCCTCCCATACAGAGATCGGGAGTTCAATTCCCGGTACAATCTAACCAATGACTTACACAATTTATACTTGTCTCTTCCTAGCTTGGCACTCAGAATTAATAGAATAGGGCTGGTTAGCTCAGTGTCGGGATAATGTGACTGAGTGGGATATCGGGTCACGGTGCTCGCAGCCTGATTTCCCAGTTGGGCAGGACTATAGTAAAGTCACCATGAGTGCACACTGTCACAAGTCGGTATCCATCCTAATATGACCTTAGATGTTACCAGGACGTAAAACTCCAACAACCATTTTAAATTTAGTGACGACTAGATTATGATTGTTGTGGGTTTTATTTTAACAATGCAAAGGACTGTTGGATAACCCACTGTTCTCTGCCTAAATAATGATCGCAAATGTATTTTGCAAATGTTGGTACCACCAGCCCCCCCCCCCCCCCATGAAGCTCCAAAAGACGTGTCCATGCTTAAATGTGTGTCAACCTAAACCAGGCTTTCATTAAAAGTTGGAGGTGGAGGTGATGGTGCTGCCTGGTGGTGCTGGTGGTGGTGCCACCTGGTAGTAGTGGTGGTGCCGCCCGGTGGTGGTGGTGGTAGTGGTGCCGCCTGGTGGTGGTGGTGGTGGTGCCACCTGGTGGTGGTGGTGGTGGTGGTGGTGTGGTGGTGGTTGTGTGCCGCTGGTGGTGGGTGGTGTTGCAGTGGTGGTGGTGCCACCTGGTTGTGGTGGTGGTGGTGGTGGTGCCGTCTGGTGGTGGTGGTGGTGGTGCCGCCTGGTGGTGGTGGTGGTGGTGGTGGTGGTGGCGCCGCCGCCGCCTGGTGGTGGTGGGGAACTGGCCGACCTGTACATATCTGAAAACATGTCAGAGTGTTCGCTAACTGCCTATTCGGACATGGCGGTCTAGATCCGGCTGTCACTGTTCCGCTTCTGACAGTTCTGTGCCGCTCTAATAAGCTGTGTCATCTCTTCGTGGTCACGGCACCGCTGTGATAACGAATCACCCACTGTGCGGTGTACCGTGTGAACGCGCTCCACCATCTGACACCCAAGTGTACATGCAGGGAGACGGTATGTGCGTGCTGTGTGTCGTGTGTGTAGGGTGTGATATGTATGTGTTTTGTGTGCTGTGTGTTGTGTGTGTTGTGTGTGCTGTGTGTGTTGTGAATAGTCTGTGCGTGTTGTGTGTGTTGTGTGTGTTGTGAATAGTATGTGTGTGTTGTGTGTTGTGAACATTGTGTATGTGTTGTGTGTGCTGTGTGTGTTGTGAATAGTCTGTGCGTGTTGTGTGTGTTGTGTGTGTTGTGTGTGTTGTGTGTGTTGTGAATAGTCTGTGTTGTGTGTGTTGTGTGTGTTGTGTGTTGTGCATATTGTGTATGTGTTGTGTGTGTTGTGTGTGTTGTGTGTTGTGAACATTGTGTATGTGTTGTGTGTGTTGTGTGTGCTATGTGTGTTGTGGATGTTGTGTGTGCTGGTGTATATGTGTATACGACTATCGGCCACAGCTTACTATGCTGAAGAACACCAGTTAATGACACCCCTATGCACGATATGATAGCTGTACCCACAGCTAACTAAGCAAAATTCTATTTATATAAATGGGTGATACTGTGATCAAAATGTTGTTGACATAACTTTAGTTTCTGGAGGACTTAAGGAAGTTAATCATTCAGGTCTAGCATCCCTCATTATGATGATAATCATCCTGTTGGTCCCCGTGAACAAACAAATCGCCACCAATTGTGTCGGGTTGTGTCTTCTTCCTTTGTTGTTGTTTAGTTATCATGAATCTAGCTGAAGTTAATTATGTGATCCAGGCTTATACATACATTCATTTCTATACAAAGGGTCAAAAGTATGTCGTACTAAAGGTTTAATTGAGTATTAATAAATCATATATACCGCAATATAAAAATACACAGGGCTTGAAATAGATCAATTTCGCGTTGACAATGATGGCGGTCTTGGAGAAAATGGACGATGGATTCTTAGCACATCCCCGCCCTTGGCGAGGAATGGAGGTGGCAAATTAGACACGCGGCCTTTGAACGGCGCGCCATCTAACGGATCTTTTTTTTCCTATTTTTGTTTTTCCATTTATTTATTCATTTACCACTTGAGTCTCTATGATGCCCTCTGACCCCAGCGTTCCTTCCCTTCCAGCCATGACATTTTGTTGAATCCTGGCTGTGAGATTGGGAAGATGCAATGGCAGCCATTTTGAGATGCGATGACGCACATGCACTCAGACACATATGCACACATAGACACACAGACACACAGGCACACATGCACTTAGACACACAGGCACACAGACACCTAGACACATATCCACACAGACACACAGGCAATTAGAGACACATGCACACAGGCACTTAGAAACACAGGCACTTAGATGCACAGGCACACAGTAACATAGACACATATGCACACAGACACACAGGCACACAGACACACATACACTTAGAGACATATCAACACAGACACATAGGCACACATGCACTTAGGCACACATCAAAACAGATACACATGCACTTAGACACACATGCACACAGGCACTTAGAGACACAGACCCACAGGCACATAGACACACATGCACACAGGCACATAGAGACACAGTCACACAGGCACTTAGACGTACATGCTCACAGGCACACATGCACTTAGACACATATGCATACAGACGCACATGCACACTTGCACTTAGGCACACATGCAAACAGGCACACATGCACTTAGACACACATACACACAGGCACTTAGAGACACAGGCACTCAGACACACATGCAAACAAGCACACATGCACCTAGACATATGCACGCAGGCACACATGTACATAGACACATATGCACACAGGCACTCATGCACACAGACACATATGCACACAGGAACATGCAGGCACGCAGGCACACAGGCACACAAGCACGCATACACATATACACACAGACACACAGGTATGTAAGCATGCAGGCACACAGGCACACAGTCATGCAGACACACAAACACCCAGACACACAGGCACACAGACACACAGGCTCACAGACACACATGCACACATACACACAGACACATATACACACATACACACAGGTATACAAGCACGCAGGCACACAGGCACACATGCATGCAGACACACACACACAGCCACACATGCACACAGACACACAGGCACGCAGGCACACATGCACACATGCACACATGCACACATGGCTGCAGACACATATACACACAGACACACAGGTATACAAGCACGCAGGCACACAGGCACACATGCATGCAGACACACAAACACACAGACACACATGCACGCATACACACAGACACACAGGCACGCAGGCACACATGCACACATGGCTGCAGACACATATACACACACACAGACACACAGGTATACAAGCACGCAGGCACACAGGCACACATGCATGCAGACACACAGACACACATGCACGCATACACAGAGACACACAGGCACGCAGGCACACATGCACACATGGCTGCAGACACATATACACACACATACACACAGGTATACAAGCACGCAGGCACACAGGCACACATGCAGGCAGACACACATGCACGCATACACACACACTTCAAATATCTCCGTTAGCCCTCTAAAATGAAAGTTATATCAAACTAAAGCAAGAACATAAATGATAAACCTAATAATGTAGCATGCTTTCACTTCAAATATCTCCATTAACCCTTTAAAATGAAAGTTATATCAAACTAAAGCAGCATAGATGATAAACCTAATAATTGATCATGCTTTCACTTCAAATGTCTCCAATATTAACCCTATAAAATGAAATCTAAGTTATTTCAAACTAAGGCATAATATATGATAAACCTAATATATTTATCGAAAATAAAATTGCAAAAACTCCAAACCATTGGACCAGACGGGAGGGCCGAATGAGTTGAGCACCCGTCTCCCGTTTTGGTAGATCGTGGGATTCGAACCGACGGGTTGGAACCCTGGTCGAGTCAAACCAATGACTCAAAAATCGATACTTGTCACTTCCTAACCAGGCCCTCGGCATTATTAGGATAGGTCAAGGACTGGTTGGCTCAGTGTCAGGATAATATGACCGAGTGGGTCATGGTGCTGGTGGTCGGGTGTCCCAGTGGGGCAGCACTATTAAGACACAATGAGTGTTCACTGTCACAAGTCGGTACCCGTCCTGATGTTGCAAGGACGCAAAATTCCAACAACCAACCAATCAAACCATTGGATTAGGCAGCTTTAGTCACACAACAAACAGCCGTAATCATCACATGCAGGGATTCATAAAGGCCTCTCTTACCGGTCGTCAAAACAAAAGGATTGACCCCGATCCCATACCACTCCCGCCGGGCCTTATAAGTCAGTGAGCCGAAGGTCGGTCACGTGACCAGAGGTTGGTTGGTTGTTGGAGTTTTACACCCAAGCAACATCTAAGGTCATATCAGGACGGGTATTGACTCCCGCACGCGATGCCAGGGTAGTAAGTTCAAAACACTACCCCACAACAACACTACAGTAGTGTTTTCAACCTAGGTTCAATACACTATAGTAGTGTTTTCAACTTAGTTAAAGGTAGTTTCAAAACACTACCGTGGCCATGCTCAAAACACTATCCTTAAGTTCAAAACACTCCCTTTAAGTTCAAAACACTACTCTCATGGTGGTGGCAGCCTGGTCTCCCAGTGGGGCAGCACTATAAAGTCGCTATGAGTGTGCACTCTCACAAGCCCGTATGCATTCTGAGATGACCATAGATGTTGCTAGGACATAAAACAACAACAAACAAACAATCAAACACCACAGCACCATCAGCGTAGTTTAATACATGGTGCAGTTGCCGCAGCACCATCAGCATATACTAATACGTGGTGCAGATGCCGCAGTGCTATCAGTGTACACTACTAGTACATGTGTCCTGATATGACCTTAGATGTTCCCTGGACGTAAAACTCCCAATAACCAAACTAGGTTACATTTTGCGACATTATACTTAGCCCCCACTGCCATGTTATGATAGTGTTTTGAACTTGGGTAGTGTTTTGGATGAACGTAGGGGTAGTGTTTTGAACTTAAGTTTAAAACACTACTGTAGTGTTTTCGACGGGGTAGTGTTTGAATGTCCTACACCGGTGCTCTACCGATTCGGCAATCGGAAGAACAAATCGCCTTGCTGTGAGGTGACATGGGGAACATCCCGACCTCTGTGCTATCTATTTAAGTTGTTCTTAGACCGGACGTGATGGCTGAATCGGTAGAGCGCGGGATTTCCGTGCGGAAGAGCGGGAGTTTGATTCCCGGTCGAGTCAAACCTATGAGTTATTAAATTGATACTTGTCTGAGTATTCCCTTCTATGTGGCAACAGATGCTTAATAAGTGCATCAGTATTTAAGTATCATGTAGACTCAATTCTAGATAATTGCTTTGGTTTTGACAATTTTATGCTTCATCGGACTGTGCAGCTTTAAGCAAACAAAGAATACATGAGTCGGACAAGGGCGGCCTATGAGGCAGCGAGTGACGACTATTTGGTCCCGCGAACACCCAGCACCTGTAGATGTAGAGATGAACCAAGTTTGTTTGTTGTTGTTTTACGTCCTAGCAACATCTAAGGTCCTATCAGGATGAGTACCGACTTGTAACAGTATGCACTCATGGCGATTTTATAGTGCTGCCCCACTGGGAAATCAGGCTGCCGGCACCATGACCCGATATCCCATTCAGTCACATTATCCTGACACTGAGCAAACTAGTCCTTGCCCTATCCTAATAATGCTGAGCACCAGGCTAGGAAGCAACAGGTATCAATTTTTAAGTCATTGGTTTGACTCGACCGGGAACCGAACTCCCGAACTCCCTATCTATCGCAGGCGAGGCCTGTGCTCTACCGATTCAACCACTGGGCTTGGTGATGAACTAAGTGGGAGATATACTGAATATATATATATAGAGAGAGAGAGAGAGACAGAGAGAGAGAGAGAGAGGGAGAGAGAGACAGACAGACAGACAGACAGACAGACAGAAAAGGTGGAAGGGAGAGGGAATCAATGAGATTCAGAGAGAATCAGATTGCTTGGTATTTGTTGGAGTTTTACGTCCTGACAACCTCTAAGGTCATATCGAATTGTGACAGTGTGCACTCATGTCAACTTCATAGTGCTGCCCCACTGGGAGACCAGGACACCAGCACCATGACCTAATATCCCACTCAGTCATATTTTCCTGACACTCAGTCAACCAGTCCTTGCCCTATCCTATTAATGCGGAGCACCCAGCTTGGAAGTGACAAGTATCCATTTTATAAGTCATTGGTGTGTCTCGGCCGGGAACCGAACTCCCGATCCCCCTCACGCGAGTCCTACGATCTATCGATTCGGTCACCACGCTCGGTGAGAGCGAATCAGAGAGAGGGAATCACACAGAGAATCAGAGAGAGAGAAAAGAGAGATGGAGAAAGAGAGAGAGAGAGAGAGAGAGAGAGGGGGGGAGGGAGAGGGGGGAGAGGGGATATCACTAAGTCTAAATTAACTCCCATCGTGCATGCGACGATCCAGGGTAATTGGATGAGGCACACCGTGGGTCGGGGAGAGACGCGTGGGGCGTGTGGTGTGCATCTTAGTTAGGATGTGACACACCAGGTGGCGTGACGGGCACCGTCTTTAACCGGCACCACGACGGGGGACTGAATACACGCGATCGGACGCCATGGCCGAATCGATTGATATACTTGTCGCTACCTAGCCTGGCGATTGACATTACTGGGATAGGGTAAGGACTCGTTAGCTCAGTGTCAGGATAAGATGACTGAGTGGGATCTCGGGTCATTAATTTACAGATGAACTTATAGATCCTCTTCTGCCTGATCTAGGCCATATTAGGCCTCTAATGCCAGCTTGTTATGGTAAAAAAAGAACTATTATTTTGCACATATAATGGAGGTCGACAGAGCCCTGAAGTCAAATAACTGTGGGTGTCCTCTCCCTTGTCATGAACTAGATGTGATGGCCAAGTCGGTAGAGCGCAGGATTCCCATGTGGAAAGTGAGGCATTCGAATCAATGCCATACCCAATTGATACTTGACACTACCTAGCCTGGTCCTAGGCATTGCTAGAATAGGACAAGGACTGCCTAGCACAGAATCAGGATAATGTGACTGAGAGGGACATTGGGTCATGTTGCCGGCGGTCTGGTCTCCCAGTGGGACAGCACTATAAAATCGCCAGGAATGCGCACTGCCACTAGTCGGTACCCATCCTGGTATCGCCTTAGATGTTGCCAGGAGGTGAAACTCCAACAAAGAAATAAACCGCGGTTGGCCTGGTTCTGAAAGCTGTCAATTATTGTCCTGGGTTTCAGATTATGTTCGCACAACTTGACGAGCTTAGGGGACCGTGGCGAAGCCATTAGCTGGAAGCAACACTCAAACAAATACTTTCCCGACCTCATTTTCACCAGGCGCGGTGGCCTAATCCGTAGAGCGCGGGCCTCACGTGCGAAGGGTAGGGAGTTCGGTTCCTGGTCGAGTCAAAGACTATGACTTTAAATTTATACTTGTCGCATCCTAGCCTGGCACTCGGCATTAATAGGATAGGGCAAGGACTGGTTAGCTCAGTGTCAGGATAATGTGATTGAGTGGGATATTGGGTCATAGTGCTGGTGGTGACCTAATTTCCGTGGGGTGACCTAATTGCCAGGACATAAAACTCCAATGACCAACCAACCAACCAACCAACCAACCGCCCTGGTTTGACCTTAGGTGTTGTCAGGACATAAAACTCCAACAAAGCAACAAGTGCTCGCTCCTCAGTGTAAGATGTCATGGACACAAGGGTGGACTGCCAATGAACAAAAAATTATAATTTAGTTTTGCATTGAGACACCAGATGGCGTCAGTGTGCCATTTGCGGACTAAATTGACCAATTTCATATGACGTCAGCACATGACGTTTTGCACTACGGGTACAGCAAACTCAATGCATTGTCAATGGCGGTGAGCAATCTTCATACAGAAAAAGTGAAATATCTCTAAAAACCACACCACCTAGAAACAAACTGATTGGAATACACATACAAAACATGTTTACCAAAAAGATTATATGAAATTGATAAGGTTAGGGTTCTGGATTTCTATTAATTCTGAATAAAACTGAGGTTTTGCACTGCGCGTATGGGCAAACTCAGTGGCAGTGTGCATTCATTCTGCAGCCAAGCTGCGCGCGCATACACAAGGTTTACAAACATTGAAAGGGGTCTATACTTCTGCCAATACATATGCTACATGGCTTACTTATATTATAAGGCTAGGTGTAATAATGATGTAGAGATGCATGTGTTAGAGTGGTTGATTGTTGGAGTTGTTAGGTCCTGGCAACATCTAAGGTCATATTAGGACGGGTATTGATTTGTGACAGTGTGCACTCATGACGACTTTATAGTGCTGCCCTACCAGTACCAGGAGTCCTTGTCCTATCCAAATAATGCCAAGCGCATTACTAAGAAGATATAAGTATAAATTGTTATGGCATTAGTTTGACTCAACCAGGGTTCGAACCCGTGGGTTGCATTTGTTAGATGATTGACTATAACTATTATTTATAGACTATATTAGATGGTTGACAGTAATTATAATAGACTACATATGTCTAGTTATTTATATACATATCTAATTGAGTTTACAATTATGAACACCTGACTTTTTCATATAATTTCTTTCTTGGTATTTTGGTTTATTAAGCAGGTGAAATTTCAATTGCGGGCAATTGGTCCACCTCATTCCATTGCTCCTGGCTCTATCCTAGTAATGTCGAATGCCAGGCTTGGTAACAGCAAGTGGTAATTTTCAAGTCAGACGGGATAGCCAAATCAGTTAGAGCGTCCATCTCCCGTGTTGGTAGATCGTGGGATCGTGGGCTCGAACCCCAGTCGAATCAAACCAATGACTTACAAATTTATACTTGTCGCTTCCTAGCCAGGCGCTCAGCATTATTAGGATAGGGCAAGGAGCAGTGGAATGAGGAATAGTGGAATGAGGAAGACCAATCGTCCATGGTTCAAAATTCCCCTACTTAAACAACTAATGTACCAAACAATGAAGCAAAAAACTTCTTTTGACCAGGATTCGAATCCAGGGGTTCAAATTCCATGACCTACCAAAATGGGAGGCAAACACTCAAAGATTTTTTTTAAACCAGTCAGTGTGGTAGGCAAGAAGAAAATAATTTTACAAAGAAAAACAAAAAGAATAAATTAACAAAAAACGAATATATAGCAACATTATTCAGTTCCAGGTTCTGACACCAGGTGGTGTGTCAATGCGGGTATTCCGAGTTTCGCTGTTCTTTCAGGAAGGACTGAAGCTGTGACCCAGAATTCCGGGTCACAGCTACAGCTCACCTGGTTTAAGGTGGAGGAGCTGGTGAGTACACAAACAGGAAGTAGTATTTTATCTAATCTAAAATATTTCCTCGGACAATTTCAATTAAATGTGTACTAGAAACAAATGTTGAAACCATGGGGTCGAGCCCTGGTCGAGTCAAACCAATGACTTACAAAATTGATACTTTTCACTTCCGAGCCATGCACTCGGCATTATTAGGATAGGGCAAGGACTGGTTGGCTCAGTGTCAGGATAATGTGACTGAGTGAGATATCAGGTCATGGTGCTGGTGGTTTGGTCTCCCAGTGGGGCAGCACTATAAAGTCGCCATGAGTGTGCACTGTCACATTCAAGTCAATGCCCGTCCTGATATGTCACCTTAGATGTTGTCAGGATGTAAAACTCAAACAACAACCACGCAGAAACAAATGTATGGCAGTGCCAAGTTTGGTCATGGCTCAGGAGGAATGTGGTTAGCGGTGCAAATTGGGTTTAAAGCTGCATAGTCCGATGAAGCATCAAATTTTCAAAGACCAAAACAATTACAGTATAACCCCGTTAAACCAAACTTGAAGGGACCCTAATAATGTGTTTGGATTAACCGATCATTGGTTTAACCGAGCTTTGCCTTCGACTTTGACTTGGCTTTGGCAAAAACGTCGTTGAATTATGAATGTAATATACAAAATATGTGGACACTTTGATTATTGTTTTATATATATATATACAGTGTAACCCCATTAAACCAAGCTTGGTTAAACCAAATGATCGGTTAATCCAAACTTTGTTTCGGCAGCCCGGCAAAATGCTACCATTTATCATATAAAAGAAGATGGTGGGGTCTCAGATGACCTTATAACCACATCAAAGTTTGGTTTAATGTACCGGAAGTGGCCTGGGGTCCGACAATTTTGTTTGGATTAACCGATACTTTGAATTAACCGACTTTGGTTTAACCAACTTTTTTTATATGATAAATGGTAGTATTTTGCCGGGCCGCCGAAAAAAGTTTGGACTAACCGATCGTTTGGTTTAACCGAGCTTGGTTTAACGGGGTTGTACTATATCTAGATTTGATTCTGCATATCTATTTTTGGTAACAATGCACTTATTAAGACTTTGTTGCCACATAGAAGGGAATACTGAGCCAATTTAATAGAACGTATTACTGCAGAAGCCTAAGCTGTCAGAGTTTTGCTGTGCTTGCCAAAATTAATTTAAATATCTCAATAGTTAGTCATTCAAAAATAAAAGTTACTTCAAACTAAAGTGGACCAGACTGGGTGGCTGAATGAGTTGAGCGTCCGTCCATCCCCTGTTTTGGGAGATCGGGGATCCGAACCCATGAGTTTGTGGGTTCGAACCCTGGTCGATTCAAACCAAAGACTTAAAAATGTATACTTGTCGCTTCCTAGCTGGGCTATTGGCATCACTAGGATATGGCAAGGAATGGTTCGCTGAGAGTCAGGATAATGTGACTGAGCGGGATATCAGGTCATGTTGCTGGCTTCCTGATTTCCCAGTGGGGCAGCACTATAAAGTCACCATGAGTGCGCACTGTCACAAGTTGGTACCCATCCTGATATGACCTTCGAAGTTGCTAGGACGTAAAACAACAAGAAGCAAACAAAACAAAATCAAGCTAAAGTAAGGTAGATCATAGAAATCAATTGAATACTATGCAACCTATGGACTATGCAACCTTAAAATAGAGGGTCTGTAAGGATGGATATGGCTGGAAGGGGCACTAATATTAATTAACCCCAACTTCGACCATGCAAGCTGAAGCTGCGACCCGGCGTGCTGGTTCCCAGCTTCAGTTCTACCTGAGAGACCAGTGGAACTAGGAATATCTTATCGGTATTTCAGGCATTCCACTTCATTACACAATTAAGAAAAAGCAGCCAAGTCTGTCCATCCAAAATTGAATGTATATATATATATGTTCCGGTCCGAAATGACATTTAACTTAAAAGCAGTGATCAAATTTGAAGACATCCCTAAACATACTATCCATGCCTATATAAGCTGTATACGGAAGTTAAAAAATAAATGCTTTTAAAATTGGTCATCATCATTCGGAATGAAGGCGGGGGTTGGGACCGCGGATACACGCCTCCGTACCGTGCAGTAATGTAGCTTTTGGATCAGTGTGTGTGAGCTGTGTGTGTGCGTCGTCATGGCAACGGTTTGAACACCTCAAAGAGCACGGTGGGACAGGATTTGTTTGTTTGTTGTTGTTTTACGTCCTAGCAACATCTAAGGTCATATCAGGATGGGTACTGACTTGTGACAGTGCGCACTCATGGCAAGTTTGCAGTGCTGCCCCACTGGGAGACCAGGCCGCCAGCACCATGACCTGATATCCCGCTCAGTCACATTATCCTGACACTGAGCCAACCAGTCCTTGCCCTATCCTAATAATGCCGAGCACCGGGCTAGGAAGTGACAAGTATCAATTTTTAAGTCATTGGTTTGACTCGACCAGGGTTCGGACCCACGATCCCATGGACTACCAACACGGGAGACGGACACCCTAACTCATTCGGCCATCCCATCTGGTTCGGTGGGACAGGAAAGGTAGTCATCTAGACATGGCTATGACTGCTGCTCAGGCATTCTCCAACTACGAGAGCTCCCCCCACCCGCTAACCTCCCGCTCACCTACCCCCCACCCACCCACCCACCCACCCCCCGCTAAGAGGAATACACAGGGGAAGGCCCCCGGAGAATACCCCAGTAGCAGGTTTAGAAATTGTTTCATGATACAGTATAACCCCGTTAAATCAAACTTGAAGGTACCTAGAAATGTGTTTGGATTAACCGATCATTGGTTTAACCGAGCTTTGACTTTGGCGTGGCTTTGCAAAAACGGGGTTGCATTATGAATGTACCATGTATGTGGACACTATGATTATTGTTTTTTATGTATATACAGTTTAACCCCATTAAAATAACCTCGGTTAAATCAAGCGATCAGTTAATCCAAACATTTTTCGGCGACCTGGCAAAATACTACCATTTATCATAGAAAAAAGTCTCAGATGACCTTAGAACCACATGAAAGTTTGGTTCAACTGTACCGGAAGTGGCCTGGGGCCGACGATTTTGTTTGGATTAACCGATACTTTGGATTAACC
Organism: Branchipolynoe longqiensis; assembly: GCA_030323885.1. NCBI lineage: Eukaryota > Metazoa > Annelida > Polychaeta > Phyllodocida > Polynoidae > Branchipolynoe > Branchipolynoe longqiensis. Next base: position 199,943 of record JASIRB010000090.1, on the reverse strand, counting down.
AACTTTGGTTTAACCAGAGAGCGTGTATATAAACAGATGAGAGGGACAACTCCCATACTAGAGCATGTAACATCTGCAGACTGTGGCGCTCCAAGTGGTGGTTGTTGAACAGTATATGACACAGCTGTCAAACTCAAGGCATTGTCAATGGCCGTGAGCAATCGTCATACAGAAAAAGTGAAATATCTCTACAACTACACCACCTAGAAACAAACTGATTGGAATACACATAGAAAACATGTTTACCAACAAGATTATATTAAATTGATATGGTTAGGGTTCTGGATTTCTATTAATTTGGAATAAAACTGACGTTTTTCACTACGCGTGACGGCAAACTCAAGGCATTGTCAATGGTCGTGTGCAATCTTCCTACAGAAAAAGTGAAATATCTCTAAAACTACACCAAATAGAAACAAACTGATTGGAATACACATAGAAAACATGTTTACCAACAAGATTATATTGAATTTATATGGTTAGGGTTCTGGATTTCTATTAATTTTGAATAAAAACAAATGTTTTGCACTGAGCGTACCGGCAAACTCAAGGCTTGTTCAACACTAACCGCCAGGAACGCCACTGTAGCCTGTGTTACCGTTTTTCGCGGGAGTTGTCCCTCTCATCTGTTTATATACATGCTCTCTGGTTTAACCAACGTTTTTATATGATAAATGGTAGTATTTTGCCGGGCCGGCGAAAAAAGTTTGGAATAACCGATCGTTTGGTTTAACCGAGCTTGGTTTAATGGGGTTATACTGTACTGTAATATGTTATGCACTGGCAACATATAACAGAATGCCAGCGGTACAGTGAGTGGCGGTTCCAGTAAGCAGGGGGTGGTGGCGCCACCATCGGAGCTGGGGGTGGGGAGGCTGGAGCAGTAGATGACTAGGACAGACTCCATCAGTCCATGGAGCTGAGTGAGTGATGAAGGAAAGGAGGGATATTCCGTGTTATTATACTTGTACTTATACGGATATTATACTTATATAGTTTCTTGTATTTTTTTGGTAACTTTCTATTTGTGGTCTGGGGGTGAAATCAATAATATATATGTACATACCAGATGCAGTGGCCGAATGGGTGGAGCACACCTACCGATTGCGATTCGCAACTTAAAACTCAATTTTAGGGCTAAAAGTGCTTCCTTACGATTGCGATTCGCGATTCGAAAAATGAATCGGCCCGTTTTCAGTTTTAAGCAGGTCGGGTCGGGTCGCGAGTTTTAGTGCGCGAGTCGTAAACGGTAGGTGTGTACCTAGCATAATAGATATTACCAGGATGTAAAACCCCACCCACCCACCCACCCACCCACCAACCTGCTTACATCACTGTCATCACATTACACGGACACAGCCAACTGTCATTTAAACTATCTGGGTACCATCTGATCCCCTACATGGTATAATGCTGTATCATCTACCATCGAATGTTGTTTGGTGTCCCAAATGAGAGGTTCGCCGTAAATGAGTACATTTCCACATAGATGTAAAGATTTAGATATTTTTATATATATTATATAAGAAACTTAAAGATGAAAATTACCATTTTTCTTCCTGTTATTTTTATTCGCTTAATTCATTATGCACTATATATATGTGTGCAACATAATTTATTATGTACATATCAAATCCGGTGTGTCTAATGGTTGTACTGCGGATCTGGTCTGACCTGTGGCGCCACCACCCAGCTCGGGTCAGGACTGTGTGGAATGTCAGGTCATGGTGGCCTGGTCTCCCAGTGGGGAAGCACTATAAAGTTGCCATGTGTGTGCACTATCACAAGCCGATACCCATCCTGATATGATCTCTGATGTTTCCAGGATGTAAAACTCCGACAACCAACCAATCACCCCTACCCCACCCCTCCCCACCCCCAGCGCACCATCACCCCATCCCCGCCCCGACCCCACGCCACCCCACCCCACCCCACCAACCACCAACCACCCCCTACCCCCGCTCGCACGCACTCCCCTGGCAGGAGACCGGTGTTGTCTTCGGCCCGAGGGCGTCACCCGTCACCCAGCTCTGGCCCCGCCGCGCCCCACCCGCCCCACCCCGCCCCACCCCGCCCCACTCCGCCCCACCCCGCCCCACCCCGCCCCGCCCCTCATCCTCCCTCCCACCATCCCACCTCCCACCTCCCACCTCTTACCTCCCACCTCCCGCCTCCCCCTCCCCCTCCCACCTCCCATTTCCCACCTCCCGCCTCCCCCATCCCAACTCCCGCCTCCCCTTCCCACCTCCCATCTCCCACCTCCCCGTCTCCCCCTCCCACTTCCCACCTCCCCACTCCCACTTCCCACCTCCCCACCTCCAACCGCCCCTCCAACTTCCCACCTTCCACCTCCCTCCCCCTCCCCCCTCCCAATTCCCACCTCCCACCTCCCCATCCCACCTCCCACCTCCCCATCCACCTCCCGCCTCCCTTCCCACCTCCCACATCCCGTCTCTCCCTCACCACTTCCCACCTCCCCAACCGACTTCCCACCTCCCCCTCCAAACTTCCCACCTCCCGCCTTCCGGCTCCCGTCTCCACCCCCCCCCCCCCCCCCCTCGCCCGCCCCCCCTCCTCCCCTCTCCCTCCCACTCCCCCTCCCCCTCCCCCTCCCCCTCCCCCTCCCCCTCCCCCTCCCCCTTCCCCTCCCCCTCCCCCCCCCCCCCCCTCCCCCTCCCACGTCCCCTCCCACCTCCCCCTCCCCCTCCCCCTCCCCCCTTGCCCCATGCCATCTCCCCCATCCCACCTCCCACCTCCCGCCTCCTACGTACATGTATCAGACCCTGTCCTACACACATGTTGCCTGGTCACGTGACATGTCCCGTGTTCCATAATCCTCACGGGCAACGCTGGCACCAGTCCCGGCAGCCTTTGCGTCTTCACTCTGCGGCCAACATTCCCCAGTCTTATACATATATATGTATGTATATATATGTATATATATGTATATATATATGTATATATATATATATATATGTATGTGTGTATATATATATATATATATATATATATATATATATATACATGCATACAGTGTTAGTCTGTTACCTGTATTCAGCGACACTGTGCTGATACGCGAATACAGTCAAACCTCTCTAAATCGACCGACTATAACTTAACTGGCCCATTTAGGGTGGTGGTCGGTTTAGGGAGTTTATTTTATTGTGTAGGCGAACTTTTGGGACCCAAATAAAGTGATCGATATAGGGGCATGGTCGATCTGTGGAAGTGGTCAGGTAGAGAGGTTTTACTGTATTTATATGTAATGTACAACATGTTATGCGAGTATAACTATACGGAAGGGAACATTACTTATTATTATTATTGGTATACTCCATAGATAAGTAGGTATGTTCGTGCGGAAGGTCGGGAGTTCCGTTCCGGGTCGAGTCAAACCAATTACTTTAAAATTGATACTTTCCGCTTCCTAGCCTGGTGCGGATCATTAATAGGATAGGGCAAGGACTGGTTAGCTCAGTGTCAGGATAATGTGACTGAGTGGGATATCAGGTCATGGTGTTGATGACCTGATTTCCCAGTGGGGCAGCACTATAAAGTCGCCATGAGTGCGCACAGTCACATCAGGATAAGTACTGATTTGTGACCATGTGCACTCATAGCGAGTTTATAGTGTTGCCCCAACATGACCCAATATCTCACTGAGTCACATTATCCTCATAGCAAACAGACCAGTCCATAGGCCTATCTTATTAATGCCGAGTACCAAGCTAGGTAGAGACAAGTATCCATTTTTTAAAGTCATTGGGTTCAATCGGCCATGTTTCGAGCTTTTATACGGGAAGCCAGCCAGGGCTCTTAGTCTTAAGGCCGTGTCACATTACGACGCATCTTGCAAGCGCATGGCCAACGCGTAAAATCACTTTTTTACGTCGAGATGCGTCAAACTTTTTGGCGCAGGGGACAAAGTTGGATGTATACATACCGTATACATAGCATATGGCCAACATATGACTAATGTGCCTCCCGGCGAAAAACGCTCAAATTATGCTCATGGTATATTCGCAGAACGCCAATGAACATTATTTACATTATTCGATCACCAGAACTACGCCTCATATGTTGCATACATTAAGACACGGTGGAGAAATGCCAAATTTACGTTAGACATAAGTTAAGTGTATGTTTGACGTATGTTATCCATACGTTGTCAGTACGCAGACTGTATGTTTCTACTGGCTTTTACGTAGGTCAACGTAGTGCAACATAGTGAACAATGTATGTCTAACATACGCCTACTGTATACATAACATACGGCCGATGTAATACCCATACATTGTCGTACATCAAAAGTGTTGTGTATGCACAAAACTTTCGATGAGCATTTACGTACATCATTGTACATCGATCGATGTACATCGACGTACATCGACATACATCGACCTATGCATAACGCATTACGACATTTCCCGATGCAGCTGCCAAAATTTACATACGTTAGCGTACGTTTGCGAGATATGTCGTAATGTGACAGCCCCTTTACTGATTCGGCCACTGCCTCAAGTCAAGTCTAGAGAGTAATATAATTTCCATCTTCACAAAGTGGTGGAATTGGAAGAAAGTTTCCAGCTGAATATATTTGCCTTCTCTTTGTGAATAGACGACTTGGATCTATCATTGTATGTCCCTGTATACACGACTGGGGGGGGGGGGGGGGGGGGGAGTGAGAGGGGAGGGAGGAGAGGGAGGGGGAGAGGGAGGGGGAGGGGGGGGGCTTTTATTGATGTCTGAGGGTAGAGGGTAAACATGATATATCGTCTGCCATTGTGTCAACACAATAGGCATAATTTACGACGGAGACTAAAGCTAGGATTCCTTACACGCGGTATGCGGCAAGCGGTATGCGAATGCGAATGCGGCAAAAAATCGAAACGCCTTGAAGTCAATGGGCTACAACCCTTACATGCGGTATGTGAATGCGAATGCGAATGCGAATGCGGCAACTCGATCAGTCCCTGTAGCGATCGGTCCGGCATGCGGTATGCGGCACGCAGGGTGTGAATAGAAACCTGAGTCTGATGGGTCCATTAGTTTAACACTAGGAGAGGTGACTGAACATTAAGGAACGGTTTCACACAAGGGTGCTGAGGGGAAACATATGGTAGTGGGGGTTCGGGTTGGTAAAAATGCTACCAGAGCCACACAAATATGAATACTTATCTATAATTTGGTAATTATAAAGCTAAGAACCTACATGTGAAGTACCAAGAGTTACATAGATATACATGCCATATTAGGCCATATACAGTGCAGTATGGAGTATACTTGTTTATTTTTATTTTTTAAATATAGCCAGTCGTGTGCCGCATGCCGCAGGCCGCATACCGCGTAGAAGGAATCTTCCCATTCGCATACCGCATACCGTATACCGCATACCGCGTAGAAGGAATCTCAGCTTTAGGTGTGAATCGCCGTATGGTTCGGTATGTTCTACCGTGGTCGGTCAGTACATATAGCACAGAAAGGTCAAGCAGGTGTGCGCAAACACACGTATAATATATATTGCGCATATTGGTAGGTAAGCCCATGTGTTTAGATATGACGTGTCAGTATTGTGACATTATGTATGTGTTTAGATATGAGCTGTTTGGTAAGTGTCATCTTATAGCGAAAAACATCAATAATGTAAAAAGTAAAGCTAGCATTCCTTACACGCGGCATGCGGCATGCGGCATGCGGCATGCGGCATGCGGCGTGCGGCGTGCTTACGGGATGGGTCCTTTCACCCACACCCACACACACACACAGTGTCAGGTTTCCTCACCACTGTTCTCTATGGCAAACGCAGCAGCATTTGCATTCGCATGCCGCACCGATCGCTACATGGACTGATTCAGTATTCGCATGCCGCATGCCGCATGCCGCATGCCGCATACCGCGTGTAAGGAATGTAGCCCATAGGCTTCAAGGCGTTTCGATTTTTTGTCACATTCGCATTTGCATACCGCATATCGCGTGTAAGGAATGCGCCCTTTATGCTACCAGAAGTGTTTGAAATAATGTCGCGAATAGTGGTGGGATGAATATTGTTGTAAATAATACAGGGGATAATATCCTGATTAGGGTTTATTGTAATCAATAATAATAATGTCTCAAATAATATGTGTTTCCGAATAATGTCACAGCTAATGCCATGAATAATCTGAATAGTATATCACATAATGTCGCAAATAAAGTCGCAAATATTTTAGTAAATGAAATCACAAATATTATTTTCAAATAATGTCGCAAATATTTGTTTCGAATAACATTAAAAATAATGTTGCAAATATTTTCACAAATATTTTCACAAATAATGTCGCGAATAATATCACAAATGTTGCAAATAATGTCACAAATAATGTCGCAAATATTCTCACAAACAATGTCATGAATAATGAGACTAATGTCACGAATATTGTTCCATGATAATAATGTTGCAATATGCCGTCATACCCTGGGCAGGGTGGAGCACCCCTAGTCAAAGACTAGCTGGTGCCAGTAAGACATGCCAGTGCTTTATCTAACCACCAAGCCTGCGTCTTTGTCTGTTACCCATGCCAAGTCTACATTGTCTGCAAACTGGCACCGCTACTCCCATAATTATCCTTCAGCATGACGCACGCCCCTTCAACTGCTTAGGCCTATGCGCAAGGGTGCCGATATATATATTTATATATATATATATATATATGTACATTAAAACCTCTCTAACCGACCACCTCCACAGATCGACGACTCCCCTATATCGATCACTTTATTTGGGCCCCAACAATACCATTCTAACCATATTGTAACTCCCTAAGCCGACCACCCCCCTAAATGGACCACCTAAAGTCGGTCCCAAGGTCGGTCGATTTAGAGAGCTTTTACTCTCTCTCTCTCTCTCTATATATATATATATACACATACATACATACATACAGTCAACCTTCATTAAACCATAGTACTTCATTCCAAGAATCGGGCGCGGTGCATTGGTATAGCGCATGCCTCCCCTGTGGGAGATCGGCAGTTCAATTCACAGTCAAATCAAATAACCAATCAAATGTATGCTTGTCACTTCCCAACCTGGCGCTAAGCATTAATAGGATAAAACGAGGACTGATTAGCTCAATGTCCCGGATAATGTGACTGGGTAGGATATCCGGTCAGTGTGCTGGTGGCCTGGTCTCACAGTGGGGCAGCACTATAAAGTCACCACGAGTGTGCACTGTCACAAGTCGGTACCCGTCCTGATATGACCTTAGGTGTTGCCAGGACGTAAAACTCCAACCAAGCAATCATTCCCAAGTCTATTCAGATTGGCTGAATACATCCCTGCGCCGGCCAGCTTGCTATGCAAAAGGTCTAGCATTCAACACCCGACCAAATCAAACAATGACTAATGCCTGGCACACACCTCACGTTTACGATTCACGCACTAAAACTGACTGCGCATCATGACCCCGACCCGTCCCGTTTCGCGACTAAAACTGCCCGATTCGTTTTTCAAATCCCTTGCGATTTCAGTTTTAACCCCTAAAACTGAGTTTTAAGTCGCGAATCGCAAGGCTCTGGTGTGCTAGGGGGTCGCACACCTAATGACTAAAACTCAAACTTATGCGCGAAACAGGCAGTTTAAGATCGTATACAGGAGGTGTGTACCAGGCATTACAAATTTATATTTGTCAATACCTCGGGATCGTGCTCGGCATTAATAGGACAGGGCAAGGACTGGTTTGCTCTGTGTCAGGATAAATTGACTGAGTACGATATCGGGTCATGGTGTCAGCGGCCCAGTGAGAATAGGGGTGGCCCACCTTCTGCCCACTGATGCCATCTATCGCTTCTAAAATTGTTTGATGTCTGCATGTACCTGTCTTTGGTATAAGTGTTAAATGGTGGAAATGAACACAGATATTCCCAAGCAATTGCATTAGAGACATCATTACTGGCGTCATGAGTGAAGTCGGGAGCTCGAAACATAACTCAGTGGAACCAATGAGTTTAACAAATTGATATTTGTCACTTCCTAGCCAGGCATGCAGTATTATTAGGATAGGGCAAGGACCGGTTGGCTCAGTGTCAGGATAATGTGACTGAATGGGATATCAGGTCATGGTGCTGGCAGCCTGGTCTCCCAGTGGGGCAGCATTATAAAAGTCGCCATGAGTGTGCACTGTCACAAGTCAGTACCCATCCTGATATGATCTTAGATGTTGCTAGGACGTAAAACAACAAAAACAACCTTAGATGTTGCCAGGATGTAAAACTCCAACAAACAAACAAGTAAGCATGATGGATGCTGTTGCCCAACTTATCTCCATATCTGGGTAACATATGTGGCTCGCCCTCGTGGGACCTCCTGCTGGCCCACATATTCGTTATTATTGTTATTGGGGGAGCAACATTTTGAACCAGTGGTCCTCAAAGGCTGTGGTATGAGCTGTCCTGTCTGTGGGAAAGTGCATATAAAAGACCCTTTGCTGCTTATGGGAAAGAGTAGCCTATGTGGCGGCAGTGGGTTTCCTCCAAAGAAATATGTCAGAATGACCATATGTTTGATGTCCAATAGCCGATGATATTAAAAATCAACGTACTCTAGATGCATTGTTAAATAAAACAAACTTGTTTTGCACCATTTTGGGTCCTGTTATTATTATCAACATGGATGAAGGTAACTTGAAAAGACATCCTTTAGACATATATACTTACACTCTTACAGTTACAGACTGTACATATTCACATAGTTACAGTTTACATACTTACAGTTACAGACACTCACAAATATATATATCCACAAGTATTAAATCAACGATATCACATATATATATGTGATCTATACAAAAAACTATACGAATATCAAGAATGGAAGCTTGCTTGTATTTTGTAGATTATTTATCAAATATAACAGGTGGCACCACCAGGCGCCTACTTCACTACCAGCACCAGCAACGGTTTTTGCCTCAGTTGTCACTAAAGGGTACATTATATATATATATATATATATATATATATATATATATATATATAATGTATATATATATATAATGTATATATGGATATATATATATATATATATATAATGTATATATATATATATATATATATATATAATGTATATATATATATATATATATATATATATATATATATATATGTACACACACAATAAACCATGCGTTGTCAGGGGAAAGAGACATTTTGAGACAATTTTGAGTTTGAGAGCGTGGCAGCGCCGACTTATCCGTGCCCCAACGCACCGGACTATCCCATTCAGAGATGGGGGTGGTGGGTGGACACATTGCCTATTATGATGGGCTATAATTGGGATTATCATTATGCATATATGTATATCACCATATATATATATATATTTATTTATTCATCACCGAATATATAAATAGTAATATACATAATTATACATGTTTAGTTGGAAATTATATATGTAACACCAATCCTCTGGCTCATAGAATAATACATAACATTCAGTTATTATAATATGTTCCTTTAACTTTTTAAAGGCTTATAGAACCAGAGGCAAATATGCACGGTTATAATCCCAATTATCGCCCAGAACAATAGGGAGTGTCTAGTGGCCACCCACCACCCCCATATGCGAATGATTTGGTCTACACTTTCAAGTATTCATTCTCCGTGTTACCACTCCCATGTCATTCACAGGGCGCTTCTTAGAATTAGACGGGAAGTGGTGGCCAAATCGATTAGACTTAGAGCGCAGGATTCCCATGTGGAAGGTTGGGAGTTTAGATCCCCACTAAGTCAAGCGGATGACTTACAAAATGTACACTTGTCACTACTTACCCTGGCACTCAGCATTACTAGGATAGGGCAAGGACTGATTAACTCAGGATCAGGATAATGTGGCTGAGTGGGATATTGGGTCATGGTGCTGGTGGCATGATTTCACAGTGGAGCAGGACAGTAAAGTTGCCATAGTTACATGTGTGCACTGTCATAATATGACTGTATATGTTGCTAGGCCATAAAACCACAATAAACTAATAAAATCTTAAAGTTGGTCTTTTTGCTACTCTGTGATCAGGTGGTTGGAGTCCTCTAAAGTAAATAAGTATCCATGTATGCTTGTATGTGTGTATGTGTGTATGCATGTGTGTATGCGTGTGTGTATGCGTGTATGTATGCATGCATGTGTGTATGTGCCTATGTGTGTATGTTTGTATGTGCCTATGTGTGTATGTTTGCATGGTTGACGGAAACAAGCTGAACTCTGTTCCGGAATTCACCTATCTCGGAAGCACTATATCAAGTTATGGATGCATTGATGCTGAGATACAGAGGAGGATGGCCAAGGCTAGCGCATCTTTCGGCCGACTACGCCAGAGACTCTGGAACAACCACCATGTGTCCATTCGGGTTAAAGGTAAGATCTACCGCGCAATCGTGCTATCCACCCTACTATACGGAGCCGAGGCCTGGACAGTGTACAGACAGCAGGTGAAAAAGCTGCATGCCTTCATGATGCGACATCTGCGTTCAATCATGAGGCTAACCTGGAAGGACAAAGTGACGAATAAGGAAATACTCGAACGGATGGGGCTGCCCTCTATGGAAGATCTTCTGATCAAAAAGAATCTCCGGTGGACTGGACACCTCATGAGGATGTCATCAGACAGGCTACCAAAGCAGATCCTCTATTCTCAACTGTCTTCTGGCTACAGAAAGAGAGGGCGCCCCGGGCTCCGGTTCAAAGATACCATCAAGAGAAACCTGAAGCTGAGAGACATTAAGACCGACTCATGGACGCAACTCTCACAGCAGAGAGCTAAATGGAGAGCGGCAGTCAAGTATTGAAAGCAGTCTTTGTCGCATCGCGACCGACAACATGATGATGATGATGATGTATGTGTGTATGTATGTGCTATGTATGTATGTGTCGTGGGAGGTGTTGCAGCAAATGGAAACATCTGAACCCACATTGCTGCCATTCCGGAGCGAACATCCTAACCATGATGTAATCAACTTACCCACACCTACCTGTGTATGGGGCATTTACCCTGAGAAGCTAGATGACTGCACCTCATTCCTCCCCCTGGAATCAGAACTCTTATCACTTATGCTTTCAAGTATTCATGCAGTGCACATACACAGGGCGGGTTCAACACCCTACAACACTCAGCATGTACACCATTCTGGTCATGGGACCATGGTATCGGATGGTGTTGTATGAAATGGGAAGCTGGTCTCGAACCCACATTTCGGCCATTCCGTATGTAAACCCACTGCTGCAATCAACCTACCCAAGTCTAACTGTGTATGTGGCATTTCACCTGAGGAGGTATGTTGTTTGGTTGTAGCGCGTTATATGTTTGTTTGTGTAGGTATGTTTGTATGGATTTATGCATGTATAGTTAGTTGTATGGCGCTATAATGTTTATTTATGTATGGCACTTGCATGGATTTATATCTGTATATAGTTGTTTGGTTGTATGGCGTTATATATGATTGTGTATAGGTATGTTTGGATAGAATGTTGGATGTATGGTTGTATGGTGTTATAATTGTATGCGTATGTATACATGTATGTTTGTGTGGATTTCTGTATGTATTGTTGTATGGCATTGCATGCGTATGTGTGTATCTATGTTTGTATGGATTTATGTATGTATGGTTGTATGGTGATATAATTGTATGTGTATGTGTACATGTATGTTTATGTGGATTTATGCATGTATCGTTGTATGGTGTTGTATGCGTATGTGTGTATCTATGTTTGTATGGATTTATGTATGGTTGTATGGTGATATAATTGTATGTGTATGTATACATCTATGTTTGTGTGGATTTCTGTATGTATCATTGTATGGCATTATATGTGTATGTGTGTATCTATGTTTGTATCTATGTTTATATGGATGTATGTATGTATGAATGCTGGCATTGTATAGATATGTGTGTATGTTTGTATATATTTATGTATGCTTGGTTGCTTGGTCGTATGACGTCATATATCTCATAAGTCATATATGATGTATGTTTGCATGAATTTCTGTATGTATGGTTATACGATTGTATCGCCTTATATGTGTGTATATGTTTGCATGGTTTTCTGTATGTATCATTGTATGGCATCATGTATGTATGTGTGTATCTAAATTTGCATGGATTTCTATATGCATATGAGTGTATGGTTATAACATATGTATGTGTGTTGGTGTGTGCGCGTGTGTGTGTGGGTGCGGGTGTGTTGGTATGCGTGAAATATGTGTGTGTGTGGATGTGGGTGTGAGTTTGGGTGCGTGGGTGTAGGGGTTCGGGTGTGGGTTAGGGTGAAAATGCGGAAGGTTTGGCGTGGTCTCGGATTTCCCGACAGGAGACACTGAATCAATCAGTGGGCACTCACTTACCACGATCTGACGGCAACAATCGAAAGTCACTGCATCCCTACAAACCCCTCCCTTCCCCGCCCAACTCCGTCCTACTCCGCCCTACCCTCCCTACCCTCCCTATCATCCCTACCCCCCCCCTACTCCTCCCTATCCTCCCTACCCTCCCTACCCTCCCTACCCTCCCTACCCTCCCTACCCTCCCTATCCTCCTCCCTACCCTCCCTATCCTCCCTACCCTCCCTACTCCTCCCTACCCTCCCTACCCTCCCTATCATCCCTATCATCCCTACCCTCCCTATCATCCCTACCTCCCTACCCTCACTTCCCCTCCTTCCCTCCATTCCCCTCCATTCCCCTCCCTTCCCCTCCATACCTTCCCTCCCCCCTCCCTACCTCTCTCTTCCCTTCCCCCCTCCCTCCCTCTCTCTTCCCCCCCCCCCCTCCCTACCTCTCTCTTCCCCTCCCTCCCCCTTCCTACCTTTCTCTTCCCCTCCCTCTCCACACCCTCCCTGCCCCCCCTGCTCCCCCCTTCCCGTCCATTCCCCTCCATACCCCTCCATACCCCTCCATGCCCCTCCATACCCCTATCTTCCCCTCCATACCCTCCCTACCCCTCCCTATCCTCTCGACCCATACCTACCCCTCCCTACCCATCCCACCATCCACACCCCTCCGCTTCACCTCCACTACTCCTCCCTACCCCCTTCAATACCCCTCCCTACTCTGTCCTTACCCACCCTTCCCCACCCTCCCCCACCCTCCCCAACCCTCCCCAGCCCTCCCCAGCACTCTCTACTACTCCCTAGCCCTCCATACCCTACTTACTCTCCCCACTCTCATTCCCTCCCCACCCTCCGCAGCCCCCTCCAGACCCCGCCCTACCCCTCCCTACCCCTCCCTACCCCTCCCTACCCCTCCCTACCCCTCCCTACCCCTCCCTACCCCTCCCTACCCCTCCCTACCCCTCCCTACCCCTCCCTACCCCTCCCTACCCCTCCCTGGCCCTGCCTATCCCTGCCTACCCCTTGCTACCCTCACTACTCTCAACCCCTCCCTACCCCTCCCTACCCCTTGCTACCCTCGCTACTCTCAGCCCCTCCCTACCACTCCCTACCCTCCCTACCCTCCTACCCTCCCTACCCCTCCCTACTCTCAGCCCATCCCTACCCCTCCCTACCCTCCCTATCCTCCCTACCCTCCCTACACACCCCTCTACCCCTCCCTACCCCTCCCTACACCTCCCTACACCTCCCTACCCCTCTCTACCCCTCCCTACCCCTCTCTACCCCTCCCTACCCTCCATAGCCCTCCCTACCCCTTGCTACCCTCCCTACTCTCAGCCCCTCCCTACCACTCCCTGCCCCTCCCTACCCTCCCTACCACCCCCTACTCTCCCCCTACTCTCAGCCCCTTCCTACCCCTTCCCACCCTCCCATCCCTACCCCGCCATACCCCTCTCTCCCCCACCACTCCTTCCCCACCCCCGACCCCGCCCCCTCCTCCCCGCCCGCCGGCCGTCGCGCGCCAGTGACGTCTGGGTGGGGAGTACACAGGACGGGCTGCTCTTTGGTAATATTCCAATTTCACCGGTACCCGCCGGGACCGCCCCTCTAAAACGCCTCCTGCCGGCCAACTGACTCACTAGGAGGTGGCCCGGGCACCCGTCGCATTAGTTACAAGGAAGGAGCCACCTGGTCCCCCAGCCTGACCCCCCGACACCCACCTGGATGGAGTAAGGCTATCTGAGGCTTGTAAGTTGGAGCAGCAGGAGTTGTTTGGTTCTTGTGGACGCTGTGGACTCCATAATGAGACACGCAATATTGATTCTCTCCTCGTGGATGTCAACGGACTTCCTCCCCCCACACACGGATTGAAATGTGAGTCTGCCTCCGGACACTTAGAGTTAGAGGCAGTTAGTTACATAGCCTGGTGATCCTACATTCCTACAGCGTCTACCACACAATCCACCTCCACGAGGTGTGTATATATATATATATATATATATATATATATATATATATATATATATATATATGTATATGAACAGTCGTCATGCATAACAGAGACAACATGGAGACGGAGCTGGTTGAAGAGAAGTTTATATATTTTTCCGCCGGGAGATATAATAGTTAATACGTAGCCAAGGACTAAAGTCGCAGATTACAATCCGTCCCGCATTTATGGAATATGCTGGAATTTGGCCGCATGCTGTGGCACCAGCGGCAAAAATAGGAACCTCACCATGCAAACACTGTAAGGTGGTCTGTCATTTGTTTATACTCCCACAATTCATTATAGAGCATATATATAATATATATATGTATATATGTAGGTGTGGATTTGTATAAAGCCAGAGTGATTGGTGTCTGTCGTCAGCGACCCCATTGATCAGAGAACCCTTGCCATGTGTGGATAACTTTACAATGTACGAACATTTGGTTCATTTGATTGGCTCTCCGATGACATGACACCTGCTATGTATAGATTGGTCTGGATGCTTGTCGCCAACTGCATAAACTAAACATATTTTACTGATGCAGAGTTGCCTGTTAAAGACAGGTACTATTGTATCCACATATATGCGTATATGCAAGAATAGGTGTGTATACGTATACCATATATACCCACATATATATATATATGAGTGAGGCTCACAAAAATAGGACAATCGGGGAAAGTTGTCGGTGACGAGCATTGGATGTCGGCGTTGAATGGCATAATTATAGTTCAGCATTGACAGAGGTGTTGGAAAGTTCTTAAATTTATCCTGAATGTAAAGGTAGAGAAACTACAACACCCCTAATTGTTTCTAGGATAATTTAATATTAAAAAAGAAATGCATTACACATTAAGAATTGCGATGCCAACATCTATTAAAGATCTCGGCATCGACCATTGGATGTCGGCGTCGAACAGCATAATTATAGTTTAGCATTGACATAGGTGTTGGAAAGTTCTTAAATTTATCTTGAATGTAAAGGGAGAGAAAATACAACAACCCTATTTGTTTCTAGGATAAGTTAATATGAAACAAATAAATACACTACACTTAAAGAATTGCGACGCCGACATCTTAAATTGACCACCAATTGGCCCATTTTCATGAGGACGACTCATATATATATATGTATTTTGGTGTATATTTGTGAATATGTCGGAGCATAAAGACACATCATGTTGAAGCTTATATTTGCATTGGTTCATGCATAACCTTAGATGTTGCCAGGACGTAAAACTCCAACAACCAACCGACCAAAATACCTATTATTCTTACATTCAAAAAGGAATGGGGTATTCTTGTACCTTGCACATGCGCCTTGTAAGTTGTAGGAGGATAGTTACATGGTGCTAGGACCAGAATGGAATCCTTGACGTGGACTTGCCGAGACGGCAACATGGATGACGTAGTAGTGACGTCAGAAGGGAACTGACCTACGGCACACAACCAGGAGGCACGCTGACGTCACTGCTGCGGCCCGCTTGTCGCTGTGACGTCATACAGTCCGGCATCTCCGTGCCCTACTGGCGACCGCCACAACGAGGAAACCACCTAGCGGCGAACAATGTCACTAAAACACTGGCGGGCATGGTGACTGTGTGACAAACAACGGCATTAATACTACCACCGTTGAGGCAGGCTTGTAATCTGAGCTTAAATAGGTGACGTCATAGACTACTTTCGAATTGAGTCATATATATTTATATGCATATAAATTATATCATTTGAAAATATAGATTTGGGTATTAAAGCTGCATATTCTGATAGAAGCATCATTTTTGGTTTAGACCAAGATTGTTATCTAGATTTAATCCTACATATCCTACTTGGATATACCAGACGGGATGACCGAATGAGTTAGAGCGTCCGTCTCCCGTGTTGGTAGATCGTGGTGTCGTGGGGTCGAACCCTGGTCGAGTCAAACCAATGACTTAAAAATGTATACTTGTCACTTCCTAGCGGGGCGCTCGCCATTAATAGGATGGGACAAGGACTGGTCGGCTCAGTGTCAGGATAATGTGACTGAGTGGGATATCAGGTCATGGTGCTGGCGGCCTGGTTTCCCAGTGGGACAGCACTATAAAGTTGCCATGAGTGTGCACTGTGAAAAGTCAGTACCCGTCCTGATATGACCTTAGATGTTGCTAGGACGTAAAACAACAACAAACAAACCTACTTGGATACTGGGGTACCATTGTGGGTGCTGGGGGTTGTTAAACAAACAAACAAACACACAAAGCGTGCACCATTTAAACAGTTATTGTTGCATATAATGATAATACTACTAATACTAGCAGACCTGCCTACCCATATGATTTTTTTGGTGCATATTTTGTACAAAGTTATAAGCAGAGTATAGCCAATGCGCAAAATTAAAATTTCACACGCGAAAATAATCTTGGAAAGAAAATATTTTTTAAAGTTCACAGAGGATTTTTTTCCGCTGAAGTACCCAGATAGGAAATTTGGCGTAGCAAGACCCATGTGATGATATGCCTACCCATATGATGTGTGTGCATTTTGCACAAAGTTTTAAGCCGGTGTATTTAAATTTTGTGCACCAACACAATTTGGAAAGTATACAATTCTTTTTAAAAGTGGGTTTTTTTTTTCAGTTGAATAACCAAATGGGAAATTTGGGACGGCATGTCTATAATAGTAAGTCCATTTAATATAACCGGGCACTGCTGATTGATTGATTGATTGATTGATTTGTAGTTGCCTTTTGCCGTGTCGGCAGCATAGGCCATATTTACGGCAAAGGCACAGCTGAAGCTAGATAAAAGATTCACTCCGTATTGACAGTCCAGGGGTGAACGACAACGTAGTCTAAATAAGAGCGAAAATAGCTTTAGTATGGAACAGGAAGTAGAATGCCTGGCACCAGTGTCAGACTGCATGTTAAACTGCATGTTTTATTACATTTTTCAACTCAAAGCATTCTCTGTGGCGGAGTGGTTAAAGTGTCTGACTTTTTTCTAGGTCAGACTCCTAATCTGAGGGTCGGCAGTTTGATTCCCTGTGCCCCCAGCTCTGCCAATTTGGATTTCCACCATTGTCTATAACTTATAGCGTCATCAAAGGCCGGTTGCTCTCATACCATGTCTATGTGGTGTGGGAGGTTAAAAATACCTTGGGTCGGTAATAGTGTAGTCGGGCTTTCTATCGACCAGCAGTGGAATGAGGAAGACCAGTCGTCTATGACTGAAATTTCCCCTGCTTAAACAACTAATGGACCAAAAAAAAAAAAAAAAAAAGGTAGTGGGGAAATATAAAAACATATAAAGAATAAATATTGCTTCTAAAATTTAGACATTATTCACTCAATTAATTTCCCCAGCATGTCGAAATTCTTCGCCAGCTTTTCTAATGGGTTTGGTTTTCACCCCTGTACTGTAAGTACGGGTTGAATCTTTTATCTAAGCTGAAGCCTGTTGCGTCCAGTATTGCTATGTATTCATGAATCAAAATTAATTTGATGTCTTTTCATTTCAAGTATCTTCGAAATTAACCCTTCAAGACAAAGGTTACTATTCCTTAGAATATAACTATTATGACTAGGATAGAACTCGAATGACTTAGAGTTAGTTAGAACTATAATCTCTTAGATAGAACTAAAATCACTTAGACAGAACCATACTCACTTAGATAGAACTAAAATCACTTTGATAAAACTATAATGACTTAAAATAGACCTATAATGACTTAGATCTATAATGACTTAGATGAAATTATAATGACTTAAAATAGAACTTTAATGACTTAGATAAAATGATAATGACTTAGATAGAACTATAATGACTTAGATAAACTATAATGACTTAGATAGAACTATAATGACTTAGATAGAACTATAATGACTTAGATAAACTATAATGACTTAAAGCTGCATAGTCCGATAAAGCATCAAATTTTCAAAAGCAAAATAATTATATAGATTTGATTCTACATATCTAACTTAGATATTGATGCACTTGGTGCCATATAGAAGGGAGTACTGCAGCTATTTAATAGAACCTGTTACTGCTGAAGCCTATGGTGTCAGAGTTTTGGCATGCTTGCCAAAACTAATTTACATGCTTAAATTTCAAACATCTCAAAACCTATCTATTTGAAATAAAAGTTACTGCAACCTGAAACACAGTAGATTAAAACAATCAAATTAATATATTTATCTCAGAAAAATTACCAAAACTCAAAACCATCGGACTATGCAACTTTGAGATAGAAGTAAATTATTTAGATAGAACTATAATGACTTAGATAAAAGGAAAACTATAATTACTTGAAATAGAAATATAATTACTTTAAATGGGACTATAATGATTAACTTATTAGTCTTTAACAAAAATTAAATACCCCCTCCCACTGCTGTGTGGTCATTATTTATGCACTACGCCAAGCATGTCCATACCCCCCCCCCCCCCACCACACACACACACTTGCTCCATCTCTGCCTCCAGAAGGTGGACTTTGACCTAAAAGCTAGCCATGCAGGAAGGTAATTAAGTAACCTGGACGCACTAATTACCCAACAGTCTCACTGGGAGGTCTTACAGTACTACCACTGTACCAGAGCGGTCCTGATATGACCTTAGATGTTGCTAGGACGTAAAACACAACAACAACAAACAAACTGTACCAAATTCGACGTCAGAGCAAAGCAGGGAGAGTTTGTCAGGGTGGTCCTTATCTGCTTACATGTTGGATGCTGGGGTGTCCAGATATGGTTATCTACGGTTATCGCTGGTGTAGCGGATTGGGAACCCCCCTCACCCCCCCCCCCCCTCAGCCCCACCCCACCCCACCCGCACAGACGAGACCGACTATAAAAAAGTCGAACAGAGGATAACATTGGCGTGCGGAGTGAGGCTGGAATCCGGCCGCTGTTAGTGTGGTGACGCCACCGGTCATAATCGGTTAATTATTAAAGGGCGATGATATAGAAAGTGGTGGAATTTGCGTTAATTTCTACTCATATAATAATTATCTATGCAGTATATGTATCCAGATAAGAATATACATATATATGCATATATATGCATATAGTATATAAATATATTATGAATATGAGACTGACACAGGCAGTCGGCCATGGTTAGTTTTCTTAGTTTTTTGGGGGGTTTAAAAAAAAAAGAATTTATTGGCCCTCTCCCATAACAGATAAGTGTGTTAACACTTGTTTTTACCGCTGGGCAGCACTAGTCCAATTTGATGCAAATCTTTTGAATTTAATTTGAGTAATAATTAGTTGGAGATGATGGTGAGCGAGATGCAGGCAATGCAGATGGGACGGTGAGTAAGACACTGACAACTTCTGGTAGTTATACTTGTATGCATTTTTTACATCACATATAAACAATTTGGCCGAATGAAGACGAATGCTGCTCGCATGTATGATGTGGGGGGGAGCACTGTCAGTTGAGCCCATTCCCAGATGGGGGTGGGGAGGGTTACACAGGTCAATCCTGATTATTATGGGCGATAATGTGGTTATCAGTGGTTATCACCATATATATATATTATAATTCAAAAAATCCGGCCAACAGTGGTAGTGGGAGATGGCAGTTGATCCCTCACAGGTGGCGCCATGTGGTAGAAAGAGGAACTAACTCCTGTATAATGCACAGAAGGATGAGAGCCACATCTGGTTAAGATAGAATATAACTGAGAGGTGAACAAGTCATTTGTTTATATTCCCATAATTATATATATATCGTCATGTTCATTTGTATATGTTGCAAACCGTAATTCAAGCTAGCCCTTTTTTTTAAGGAATGAAAATAAAATATTTGACTATAAAAAAAACTGCCACCTTTTCACAGCATGTAGCCGACTTGTATATTTCTATATCAGAACCAGTAGGGACTCGAGAATGTGATAATTTTCGGAGGGTTCGGTTGGGACTTAGGGTTTGATCGTTGCTGGGGGTTGTTCCCATTGACTGTTGATATAATAAGTAGACAGGGCTGTGATATAAGATGTGAGATAATTAATGGCAGCTCGTTGTCTGTGGATATATACTGTGTGGGGAGAAAGAGGAGGAGGAAGGGGGATGAGGAGAACGGGAGAGAAGGGGGAGAGGGGGCGGGAGGAGAACGGGAACGGGAGTGGGGGGATAGGGGGGGGGAGGGGGAGAACGGGGGAGGAGGGGAGAGGGAGGGGGAGGAGAACGGGGAGGGGGGAGGAGGGGGAGGAGAGAGGGGGGGGGAGAGAGGGGGACGGGGACGGGGAGGAGGAGGGGAGAGGAGGGAAGAGGGGGGGGGGAGGGGAGAAGGGGAGGGGAGGGGAGAGGGAGGGAAGGGCGGAGAAGGGAGGAGGGAGCGGGAGGAGGAGAGGGAGGGGAGGGGGGGGGGAGGAGGGGAAGGGGGGGGGGGGAGGGGGGAGAGGGGGGGAGGGAGCGGAGGGGGAGTGGGGGAGGGAGGGGAGGGAGGGAGGGGGAGGAGAAGAGGGGGGGAGGGGGGGAGGAGGAGGGGAAGAGGGGGCGGGGGGAGGAAGAGGAGTGGGAGGGGGGAGGGGGGGAGAGGGGAGGGAGGGGGCGGGGGAGAGGGAGGGGGGGAGGGGGGAGGAGGGGAGAGAGGGGGCGGGAGGAGGGGGGGAGGGAGGGGGGAGGGGAGGGGGGGGGGAGAGGGGGGGGCGGGGGAGTGGAGGGGGAGAGGGGGGGGAGGGGAGAGGAGGGAGCGGGGGAGGAGAGGAGGGAGGGGAGTGGGGGAGGAGGAGGAGGAGGGGGGAAGAGGGAGCGGGAGGAGAAGGGAGTGAGGGAGGAGGGGGGAAGAGGGAGCGGGAGGAGAAGAGGCGGGGGGGGAGGAGAAGGGGAGAAGAGGGAGCGGGAGGAGAAGAGGAAGGAGAGTGGGGGAAGAGGGGGAGGGGGGAAGAGGGAGCGGGAGGAGAAGAGGAAGGAGAGTGGGGGAAGAGGGGGAGGGGGGAAGAGGGAGCGGGAGGAGAAGAGGAAGGGGAGTGTGGAGGTGAGGGGTGGGTGGGGAGTGGCGCAATGTGTGATAGGACGCACTACAGGCTGAGGTGAGTCCGAGTCCACAGCCAGGTGGAAGGTTTAGACTACCTGGTACTCGGAGCAGAGGTACATGTGTCACATGTTGCGACATGTTGTGCCCCAACACGTTTACACCCACACCCACACACAACCACACACCGCCTGTAAATGTCCAGGTATAGCAGGTCAGTGCCAGCGGACTCTCCTGTGCATTCTCTCATCGTGCTATAACAATAGTCTCTCACTGTGCTATAACAGTAGGATCTCTCACCGTGATATCACAATAGTCTCTCACCGTGATATAACAGTAGAGTCTCTCATCGTGCTATAACAATAGTCTCTCACCGTGCTATAACATTACAATATACAATATACAATATACAATATACCACTCCCCCCACACTTATCCCCACAGCAGCGAGTGACCCCTGTGACTCGCCAGTGTAATAGCGCAATGTGGCTACTCCGCGCAGTGCTTAGGGGACCAGTGGAGGGTAGCTAGATGACGGTCAAGTTGGAAGTTATATTGCCATTGGAACTGGAAGGCTCAGCGTGAAATCATCACATCCGGACATGTGGAGAAGAAACGAAGAGGCGCATTTACCTAGACACGCACGTGACACGCACACGTGACACACACACGTGACACGCTCGTTAAGTCACGTCACACTCAGAGTGTTCACGCGCAGATGTTGTCCGCGTGTCTGGATTCATAATGTCTGAGTTTTCGTGAGACGACACCAATCTTCGGGGCATGGACTTCAACTCCCCCCCCCCCCCCTCCATTTTCGGGCCGGTTCTATGTGGATTTGTTTATTAACTACTTGGTACTCTGTTGTTATTGTTATTGTGGTCACAGACAAAGAGAGGGACAGAGGGAGAGAGAGGTGATGTGAGCGTTGTCTGTGTGTGCAAACAGGACTAACAGTTCACTTCCGAGATGCAAAAGTTGGTGTTTAGTCAGCCTCTAGTTAGGCCCTTAGCCATGCTAGGATGGGTGGGAGGCACAATGCAGTAGCACTTCACACTGCAACGCTTATGTACCGGACGTGGTATTTTAACTGATGGAGGTGGGCTGGGAAGTGACATGAAACACACTGCATCGCTTCACACTGCAATGCTTACATACAGGACGTTGTATTTTAACCAATGGAGGTGGGCTCAGGTGGGACGTGGAACACACTGCAATGCTTCATACAGTGATGCTTACATACAGGAAGTGGTATTTTAACCAATGGAGGTGGGCTTGGATGGGACGCACAACACACTGAAGCACTTCATACTGTGATGCTTACGTACAGGAAGTGATATTTTAACCAATGGAGGTGGGCTCGGATGGGACACGAAGCACACTGCAGCACTTCACACTGCGACGCATTCATACAGGAAGTGGTGTTTTATCCAATGTAGGATATCACTTTGTACAATAACGACTACAAGCCAACTCCCACAGCGGGAACTCTACCAAGTTTGGTCATAAGGAACCTTGTGTTTACGGGAATCAAAGTGAGCCCACAGTTGACAGCGAAGGATCGGGCTGCGAGGCGGCCGCCACCTCTCCACTTCCGGTCCCAGCATCAGTCTCTTCCCCAAGGACCAGGGGACAGGACATCCCACTTCCGGTTCTGTAAGCACACCAGGTCCCAGCTTCAGTCCCTCCCCAAGGACCATCATCATCATCATCATCATGCTGTCGGTCGCGATGCAACAAAGACTGCTTTCATTACTTGACTGTCGCTCTCCATTTAGCTCTCTGCTGTGAGAGTGATGTCCATGATGCCCCCAAGGACCAGCGGACAATAATTACATCCAACTTCCGGTTGTGTAAACACACCAGGTCCCAGCTTTAGTACCTGCCCAAGGAGCAGCTGACAATAATTACATCCCACTTCCGGTTCTGTAAACACATCAGATCCCACCATCAATCCCTCCCCAAAGACCAGCGGACAATAATTACATCCAACTTCCGGTTGTGTAGACACACCAGGTTCTAGGGTCAGTCCCTCCCCCAGGGACCAGCAGACAATACATACATCCCTCTTCTGGTTGTGGAGACACACCGAGTCCCAGCATCAGTCCCTCCCACATGGACCAGCGGACAGTAATTACATCCCACTTCCGGTTGTGTGTGTACACACCAGGTCCCAGCGTCAGTACCTCCCCCCACCAGGGACCAGCGAAGAATAATTACATCCCACTTCCGGTTGTGTGTGTACACACCAGATCCCAGCTTCAGTCCCTCCCCCCTCCAGGGACCAGCGGACGGTAGCGCTGAAAGAGGATTACATAATGGCTGACTGGGAGTTGTGTACAACAATAATAATGACAACAACTAGGATCCATCCGTTGACGTGATTATCAATATAGCCCTACAAGTGATATATACTGATAATGCGTGAACTTTTCAGTGGCCCTGATCCCTGGGTGCAGGGTCCGGGCGGCGCAACCCCCCACCCCCACCCCTCTGACAGTCTTGCATACCGTGGAGCAGCAGTTTCTGCTGTTTGGGTGCAGTTGAGTTGAACTAATCATGGCACGCCGCAGGAAGGGTTACCAGCTCCTGCTGGAGGAGCAGCCCCGCACACCGGAAGTGTCGGGAATTCCCCCGGGGATGCCCCCCGGGTTCTCACCGGGGTTGAGTCGTCGGCACCTCGCCGCACGGCAGCCCGCCGGCCTGGTGCCCGCAGCCCTGCTACCAGCGCCACCCTGGAGCCGGAGGGACCAGAGCTTTCCCAGGGTGCAGATGGGCACGGTGGTCTGGAGGGCCGTCCACAACGTCTTCCTCCTGCGGGAGGTGCCTTGGTACGATGGCCTCTTCAGGCACATGCACTGCTCAATGCATGAACTCCACGCGGCTCCTCCAGTAAGTCTTCTCCATTTTGTTAATGCTGAATTTTATTATTTTGTTAAAATGTTGCCTCCATCGTTTTTGTCCTGAATGTTAAATTTCATGTTTTTGAAGCAGGACGCAGTCGCCGAATCGATAGAGCGATAGCTGGCTATGCATGTGGAATGTCAGGTGTTTGAATCTGCAATGACTTACAAAATGTATACTTGCCGCTACCTAGCCTGACCCTTGCCACTAATAGGATAGGGCAAGACTAGTTTGGCCGGTATCAGGATAATATGATTGATTGGGATATCGGGTATTGGTACCGGTGGCCTGGTCTCCCAGTGGGGCAGCCCTATAAAGTTACCATGAGTGCATGCAGTTACAAGTCGGTACCCATCTGGATATGACCTAAGATGTTAAGAAGGATATAAAACCCCAACTAACAAAACAAACAAAAGCCCAGACAAACTCACACCTGATTGTCACCTAGTAATAGTATGCACTGTTACAAGTCGGTACTCATTCTGATATGACCTGAGATGTTGTCAGGACATAAAACCCCAAATAACAAAACAAAACAAAAACCCAGACAAACTCACACTTGACTTGTCATGCATTTAGTCACCCGTCCACTCTACCCCCACCCCCCTCCCCCCCATTCTAAATCTACTCCTACCGGACGCGGTGGCCTAATCGGTAGAGCGCAGGCCTCACGTGCAGAAGGTTGGGAGTTTGGTTTCCAGTCGAGTTAAATCAATGACTTTAAAATTGATACTTGTCGCTTCCTAGCCTGGCACTCGGCATTATTAGGATAGGGCAAGGACTGGTTGACTCAGTGACAGGATTATGTGACTGAGTGGGATATTGGGTCATGGTGCTGGCGGACTGGCCTGATTTCCCTGTGGGGCAGTACTATAAAGTCACCATGAGTGTGCACTGTCACAAGTCGGTACCCATCCTGATATGACCTTAGATATTGCTAGGACGTAAAACCCCAACAACCAAATAAATCTACTCCCACCACCCTCCCCTCCCGTCCCCTCCCGTCCCGTCCCCTCCCCTCCCCTCCCCTCCCCTCCCCTCCCCTCCCTCCCCTCCCGTCCCCTCCCCTCCCCTCCCTCCCCTCCCTCCCCTCCCCTCCCCTCCCCTCCCCTCCCCTCCCCCCTCCCGCCCACCCACTCACCCCCAGGCTTGGATGGCTACAGTGTCCAGGCAACGCTGCTCACACCGCGACACGAGTAAGGCTGAGTCGGTGGTGAAGTAGGGTGTGCGACGTCTGCGTCTGGTAAGGCGGCTGGTAAGGCGCTTGGTAAGGCGGATTGTGGCTGAGATAATCCTTCAGGGATATCCCATCTGCAGCTTGTTCATGTGCGGGACACACAAAGCTCATTCCCATACATTAATCTCACGGATTTATAAAGAGTTGAAAAGTATGCTTTTTATTTGTGTGTGGATAATTTGGCTGCGAGTTCCGCTGCCAGCACTTTCTTTATTTGCCTTCTTTCCGGTTGAAAAGAAGACGATACCAATCGTGTATTTTTTCATTCTTTCCTTTTTTTAATTGTATGTCTTTCTTCCCTTCATTCCTTTTTCCTTTCTTTCTTTCGTTTGTTCCTTCCTTCCATCTAAAGCCCCTTTTTTTGCTTGCTTCATTCATTTCTCGTTCTTTCTTTTCTTTCTTTCTTCCCGTATTTTGACCTTTTTTTTTTTTACTTCGTTTTACTTTTTTTCTTACAAAAAATATCTTCTTTGTTTTTCCATTATCTAGCTTTCTATCGAGTTTACCCATTTATATTGTTATTTTCCATATCTATATTTTTCTTTTGTTTATCTTTTCTTTCTTTTAACATTTTCCTTGTTTTTCTTCTTTTGCTTCTTTAGCTGCTTTTGCTTCTTTTCTTCTTTTCCTTCTTTTCTTTCTTTTCTTTCTTTTCCTTCTTTTCCTTCTTTTCCTTCTTTTACTTCTTTTCCTTCCTTTCCTTCTTTTCCTTCTTTCCCTTCTTTCCCTTCTTTTACTTCTTTTCCTTATTTTCCTTCTTTCCTTTCCCTTCTTTCCCTTCTTTTCCTTCTTTTCCTTCTTTCCTTCTTTTACTTCTTTTTCTTCTTTTCCTTCCTTTCCTTCTTTTCCTTCTTTCCCTTCTTTTCCTTCTTTTCCTTATTTTCCTTATTTTCCTTCTTTCCTTTCCCTTCTTTCCCTTCTTTTCCTTCTTTTCCTTCTTTTCCCTCTTTTCCCTCTTTTCCTTCTTTTCCTTCTTTTCCTTCTTTCCTTCTTTTCCTTCTTTTCCTTCTTTCATTCAAGTGTTATCATCTCAAACTGCTTCATCAATTGCGATTGCACAAAGGACAAGTAGCAGTCACCACAGCACTGTGACACAATAAGCATAGCTTACGATGTCATCTGTCAAGCGGCCAGTGCGACACAAAGCGCGCCTCATACGATGACACATTTGAGTACTAACAGCCTTTAAAATGACAATTCTGGCCGTGAGACAAATCGCTCCCCCTATCTCATTTTCTTTTCCGCTATCTTTTCTGCATCGAAATTCTTGCTTCCTTGAAACGTATAAAGCCGTTCTTTTAATTTTCACAAATTTACAACTACCCTACTCTCCTCCCCTCTCCCCCTCTCTCTCCCCGTCCCTCTCCCTCTCCCTCTCCCCCTCCCGCTTAGACCAGACAGGATGGCCGAATGAGTTGAGCGTCCGTCTCCCGGTTTGGTAGATCGTGAGATTCAAACCCATGGGTTTGAACCCTGGTCGAGTCAAACCAATGAATTGATACTTGTCTCTTCCTAGCCAGGCACTCGCAATAATTAGCACAGGGCAAGGACTGGTTAACTCAGTGAAAGGATAATGTGACTGAGGGGGATATCAGGTCATGGCACTGTTGGCCTGGTCTCCCTGTGAGGTAGCACTATAAAGTCGCCATGAGCGCGCACTTTCACAAGTTGGTACCCATCCTGATGTGACCTTAGATGTTGCCAGGATGTAAAAACTCCAACAACCAACTCCCCTCCCCCCTTGCCACCACTCCCATCTACAACTGTGTACCAACTGTTCACTAATGACAGGAGATCAGTGCATTGATGTTTCTTGTATTCACATGAATAAATCTATGAAAAAGAAAATATAAAGATATGTAATAGCGGATATCGTACAGGTGCGTGCTTTGGGGATTTTGAACCTTTATCCCCCCTCCCCCGCCCCCCCAGATCTGTTGTGTTTTTGGCTGGGGTAGACTAGCCCAACATGGTAAGTTGTTTCACAATATCTGACGTGAACCAACAGGCCTCACAATGTGCACCAAGGGAATTAATATTCATGACTGGTTTGGGCTTTTTAAGTTGCATAGTCCGATAACAGGATTACATTTTCAAAGGTAAATCACTTAGCTAGATTTGAACCGGCATACCTACCACCTTAGATACTGCTGCACTTATTAAGTGTTTGTTGCCGCATAGAAAGAAATACTGAGTCAATTAAATAGAAATTGTTGTAGTTGAAACCTAATGGACGAGGCTATTTGCAGAGCTGCTTTGCTATGCGAATTAGCACAAGAATGGTTATTATTTGCAGAGCTCCTGTCACAGTGGAATCTATAAGAAATATTGTATTTATATCACATTGTAATTTTCTGTATTGTATTTATTGCATTTATATTTTTAATAAAAGCAACATTATTAATTGTTGTGAATTCATGCTCATAAATAACAGAATCTGATCTTAGCAGTGAATAGTCGATCTGTCCTTTTAGATGATTGTTTTTGTTTGATTAATGTCCACTGTGTTGATAGTTACTGCCCCTTACTTGCAGTTTTCAATTTTAGCACTCTCTCCTTATTATTAAGTCCACTCATGAATAACAGAATTTGATCTGAAGCAGAAAGAGCATATTGAGGATAATAGAGCCTGAAAATATTGACAACTTTGAATGATCCCTGACGACTAAAACAGAAGTCAAAATATTTCTGCACATGCGACTGCTCAGTACAATGATGCACATGCACATGTGCAGTAAAATGATGCATACTGATTGGTTGGTTGCAGCTCTGTGAATAACAGTATTGGTGGCTATTAGTCGCAGAGCAGCTCTGCAAATAGCCAGTGCGAAACCTAATGGGCCAGAATTGTGACAAGCTCAGGCAGTCGGGTGTCCAGCTGGGAAGGTGTCGGTCATCTGATCGATCCTGCTCAGTGGACTCATTTGCAGTTTGGGCTATTTTCCATTCCAACCAGTGGTCCACAACTGGTTCATCAAAGGCTGTAGGATGTGCTGTCCTGTCTGTGAGAAAGCACATATAAAAGACCCCTTGCTGCTTATTGGAAAGAGTAACTTATGTGGTGGCAGCAGGTTCACTCCAAAGAAATATGTCAGAATGACCGTATGTTTGACGTCCAATATCCAATGATAAAAATCAATGTGCTCTAGAGGTATCGTTAAATAAAACAAGCTTTACTTATCAAGGTCAAATATAATTTTAATACGTATATGATATTTTGTTTGTGTTAGTTTCATATAACTATGCGACCAGTTAGTTTCATATAACTATGACGTCAGATTGGTGTGACGTGTTGGTGTATGACGTAGATAGTAATGCCATCCCCCACCCCACCCACCACCCCCACCCTGCCCCCCCCCCCCGTCCCCACGTCACACATATATGCACCTGAAGATGTTTACTACATTGCCCTAATTCGGGATTTGATGTTTCAGTTCCGGCTCCCTAATACTAGATACCGACAGTCATTTCTTAGATCTTTAAACTGGGAAGTTAATTATAGCTAGAGAGTCCTATGAAAATATCAAATTTTCAAAACCAAAGCAATTATCTAGATTTGATTCTCATTGTCCAACTTAGATACTGGTGTACTTCTCAAACATTTCTCGCCACACAGAACGGAATGGAGGGGAGGCAATTTTATAGAACCCGTTACTCCAGAAGCCTATTGTCAGATAGTGGTAATGTTGTATTGCATGTATATTAAGTTTTGCTTGAAGGAAACCCCATTTAAAGCTGCGTGATTCGATGAAAATTGCAGATTTTCAGAACCGAAACATCTATCTTGATTTGATTCTACACATCATCGAACTTACATACTGGTGCATTTATTAAATATGTGTCCACACATAGAAGGGAATATTGGGACAATTTATTAGAACCTGTTGTTGCAGAAACCTACGGTGTTGGAGTATTGGTATGCTTGCCAAGATTAATGTTGCGTGATTGCACTTCAAATAGTTCAAAACCTAGCCATTTAAAATTATAAAATTACTTCAAACTAAAGTAAGGTAGATTATAACGATCACCCTAATATATATTTATCCCATAAATACAATATATATTTATCCCATAAATACAATATATATTTATCCCATAAACACTATATATATTTATCCCATAAATACAATATATATTTATCCCATAAACACTATATATATTTATCCCATAAACACAATATATATTTATCCCATAAACACACAGACTCAAAACCATTGGACTAGACATTAGACATTAGGCATTAGCTATTTGCTATTCCTAATTTCCATACCTATTCAATAAACATAGACTAACCTGTTGACAATAGAAATTGTAGGAACGATGCAACTGTCATGGGGGTGATGAAAATGGGAATTATTGCGCCTAGAGCGGGACTCGAACCCACATCTCTCTGCATTCCGGGCCAGTGTGATAACCATTACACCACCTAGGCTCCCTGATATCAACACACTACCCATGCCTACCTGTCTATGCGGCTCCTTGCCTGAGAGGTCAGTGCAGACCACTACACTCGTCCCCTGGAATTGTAAGTCTTTTAATACTTACAATTACATACATACAGGCAATGCACTTACATACATACACAGGGAAGGTTCAACAGCTATACAGCGCGTAGCTTGTACAGGATCCTGGTCACGGCAACCAGTGTCATGGGGGTGATGAAAATGGGAATTATTGCGCCTAGAGCGGGACTCGAACCCACATCTCTCTGCATTCCGGGCCAGTGTGCTAACCATTACACCACCTAGGCTCCCTGATATCAACACACTACCCATGCCTACCTGTCTATGCGGCTCCTTGCCTGAGAGGTCAGTGCAGACCACTACACAACCATTAATGGTTGTCTTCCCATTTCCTTATAAACAACATAATATGCAATACAAAATCGTGAGCCCTGGAGCTATTATACAAATAACGTACAGATTGTTCTTCAGGGAAACAGAGACATGTTAGAAAAAGATACAATGACATCAGGACATGTTCATCGATAAACTAATTCTGTGGTTTAAAGGGTAACAATCGCGACATACTTTGTTGTTACAGTTTACTGTATCCGCATATTGACGTAATAGTATATATTTTGTCCTGTGTTTAAAACATGACCATGAGACATTCACCTCACTGACAGGGTACCATACAACTTAAATTGATTTAATTAAATGTGTCATTGGATGCTTGGCATGGAGATCCATGGGTTCTATATCGATAGGATGTAGTAGAAGGAAGAGGAGAGTCGACCAGGTACAGACATTACATATAAATGTAATATGTGGTTATGTTTGTCTTCTCTCTGATGATATAATAATAATAAAATATTTATTTCCACATGATCAATGTACACACAAGTTGATATTTATATCAGTAATTTTTTTCACATGAAAAAGGAAAAAGCAGAAGTACAATAGTTATGAGGTGCTTTCCCCATTTAAAAATGATACATGCTTATACCATAGAAATAATAAATAGAAAAATAAAAGTTAAAAGCATATCAACATTACCCTCAATACCGTAAATTACACCTCAATACTAGACTACTATGTGTTTTCCCTCCGGTAAAGCTTAAATATTTTCTTTTTATACATTCGTTGAAACATATAGATGTTTTTTTAACATTTAATATTATCGTCAAGTAAATCCCATATTTGTATACCACATATAGATATACATTGAAAATACTGTGCTATATAGTACGACACATGTCAGGGACCCGGCTTCTACCTCTCCTACCCACACACACCCACACATACCCACACCCACACACACATTCACCCACACACATTCACCCACACACATTGAAATCCACATAGACTGATCGAGCCATGCGAATTCCTGCTGGATCGTGCCAGCTGTCACAAAGACCACAGCTGGCCTGGTCTTCTCCCCCCCCCCCCTCCTCCCACACAAACCACACACACACTACACAGTCACACACAACACACACACTACATACCTTACTCACCTCTCCCCCAGAATCATCATCCTAAGTCACTTCCTCGATCGAGTTGTAATATCACCACCACGATGATGATGATGACGATGATGGTAATGATTATGATGATGGTGATGATGGTTATGATGATTGTGGTGGTGATGATGATGGTGATGGCAACAATGGTGGTAATGTTGGTGGTCATCATCACCATCGTCACCATCATCGTCGTCATCATACTCATCATCATCATCATCTCCATAATCAATATCGGCATCACATCATTACCATCAACATCATCACCATCAATATAACCATCACCATGGGACGTGGCGGCCGAATCTGTAGAGTGAAGGCTTGCCGGTCGAGTCAAATGAATGACTTGCAAAATTGATATTTGTTGCTACGTAGCCTGGTGCTCTGCATAATTAGGATATGGCAAGGACTGGCTAGTTAAATATCAGGATAATGTAACTGAGAGGGATATCGGGTCGTGGTACCAGTGGCCTGATCTCCCAGTGGGGTAGCACTAAAAAAATCAGTGCGCACTGTCTCAAGTCGGTACCCGTCCTGATATGCACATAATGTTGCCATGATTTAAGAAAAAAATATGTGTATCACCATCACCATCATTATCGTTACCATCACCGCAATCACTATCATCATCACTATCATCAGAGAGTTCATCTCCTTCCCCCCCCCATTTTCTATTCAAGAAAAAGGTCATTCATTTCTCTGTAGTTAATCCTTAGTGCAACCGGCCCCTGCTCCTCCTGTGGCCACTGCACACCTGGAGGGGGGCACCTATTTTGAGGTGTCCTCCAGGGTGAATGGTAGCGGGAGGGGAGGGATGGTGAGGAGTGCGGGAGGAGGAGGATGGCTATATGCTGGTGTTGCTCCAGTGGCGCCACCTATGGGCACACTGGGCGAGATCCTCGCACACACTGGAGGTGGAGAGGCGGTCAATGTACGTGTTCTACAAATATATATATATTATATATATTATATATATGATAATATACTGCCCGTTACCTGGATCCAACTGTGGTAAGAGCGAGGAACTTGGGACTGGTTTATATATCTCTCTATTTTATGTCTCTCCATGTGCGTCTGATGTGTTGATGCTGCAGATTGGATCACCGCGGATAGGATTTACAAGTGATTACCGGAAGTGGGTAGTTACCACTGCGGGAAGGAAGTATTTCTGTCCGAGGAGTCCAGCTCTTCAATACAATGCCAGCTTACATACGAAACCAAACTGCAGTGTACAATCATTCAAAAGTCAGCTTGACAAGGTGTTAACAACAATACTAGATGAATCACAGATTCCAGGATACACACCCAGCTAATGCCAGCAGATTCAAATTCATTGCTGCACATGACAAAACTGAAGAGAGCATCCTCACCACATGTGGTGGGCCCTGACGGTGGAGTCTCCGACTTGGCCTGAACATACGACTCAAACACTCTAATCTAATCCAATCTAATCTAATCTAACGTGCTGTAGATGGAGGATTGGGCATCGCAAAGCATTGATCCACGAAGAGGATTGACGTTTTAACGGCTAGGGGCTATTTACATCGTGGCTCCATTGATATTGCCTCAAATGTACATATTATTATTTCTTGTGTTTTTATTTTGTTGTTTGTTTATTACATTCATTGATTAAGTGGGAGAATTTTCAGTCAGGGACACTTAGTGTTCTTCAGTCTATTGACCCTTGCCATTATCCTAGTAATTGGTTTGAAAAAAACCCACAAAAAACACAACACCCAAGAACAACAACAAAAGACTATATACTATAGCTGGTGTGTCCGTTTAAATGATAGATCGGCACTCATTCCTTATGTTACACTTAAAGTGAGGTGAAGTCGTAAGGAGGTGAAGATTTAAAAAAACAGGCCACTCCTCCAACATCCAACCCCCCCCCCCCCACACACACACACACACCCTCACACATCCCTATCTGCTACTCGCTACACATGATGCTTGTCTCCAGTGCGTAAAAGAAGGGGGGGTAGTGGGAGGGGGGGTAACTGTTGAGAGGGTGGAGGAGGAGTAGGTGTGTGAAATGGGGGAGTAATGCGCGGGCAGGTGTAACTGTAAGCAGGTCTGTGTTTATTTGTCATCCACAGTCAACAGATGGTTTTGGGAATACAGTAAAACCTCTCAAAATCGACCGCCCTTGGGACCGATTTTATGTGGTCCATTTAGGGAGGTGGTCAGTTTAGGGGGTTAGAATATGGTTACAATGGTATTGTTGGGTCCCAAATAAAGCGATTGTTTAGAAAACGTTATGCTATTCATCAAATCCTGCAGCTTTGTCTTTCGCTGCCATCCCTCTCCGTTCCCTCCCCCCCCCCCCCTGTCACCCCACTCCACCCCTCACAGTACCCCCCCCCCCCCACACACACACACGTATATACCCTCAGGCACCTGCCTCCCTCCACAATAAAACCTCACTAACCGACCACCTCCACCAAAGTTGATCGCAAATGTAATAATGCTGGCTGATTTTTCCATTTGTATATTACACTACAGTAAAACCTCTCTAAATCGACCGACCATTTTCTCTGGGGGGTTTTTGTTGGAGGGGGTGATATGTTTTTTTTGTAGAGGGTGTAGCAGTTCGGCTCAGAGTGGCACATGTCTAATCAAGATGGTAGTGAAGGTGAACGTCGGGTGGTGGCGCCACTAGGTAGTGCTTGGTGAATAGTCAGGTAGTAAATGCGACGTGATCTGGTAACTTCCAGGTCACCTGCTTTGTTAGGACAATATTGGTCTGATGCAGAATTGTCCTTTAGAGGTAGCTATTGTGCGCCTTGAATCTGCTATTGCAATCCACAATCCTTATTCCATGTGACTGTCCCTCCGATGACAGGCACCTGCTATGTCAGGACAATATTGGTGTGAATGCAGAGTTGTCCTTTGTATGCAGCTATTGTGCACTTTGAATATGCTATTGCAATCCCTAATCTCCAATCCTTATTCTATTTGACCGTCCTTCCGATGACATTGACAGGACGCCTGCTATGTCAGGGCAATATTGGTCTCAATGCAGAATTGTCCTTTGGAGACAGCTATCGTGTACTTTGCATCTGCTATTGCAATCCCCAATCTTTATTCCCTGCCCATTAGGTCGACAGTACCAGGAGGCTTGAAGGATTGAAGGAACTTGAAGAATTGAAGGTTGTTGTGGTTTGTTTGTTGTTGTTTTACGTCCTAGCTACATCTAAGGTCATATCAGGATGGGTACCGACTTGTGACAGTGCGCACTCATGGTGACTTTATACTGCTGCCCCACTGGAACACCAGGCCACAAGCACCATGACCTGATATCCCACTCAGTCCCATTATCCTGACACTGAACCAACCAGTCCTTGCGCTATCCTAATAATGCCGAGCACCAGGCTAGGAAGCAACAAGTATCAATTTTTAAGTAGTTGGTTTGACTCGACCAGGGTGCGAACCAATGACCCCACGATCTACCAACACGGGAGACGGATGCTCTAACTCATTCGGCCAACCCGTCTGGATTGAAGGAGAATTTGCAGATGTCATATAAACAACATCAGTGTTTGATCATTGTGAAGCTGCACGTGTGCACATGTGTATCTGTATCCAAATATCCGGAGAGTGTTGAATGTATACGCAAATGCGGGAACAGCTGGAGTAGTGTGTGTGAGGATCTGGCACCCCATGGCGTCCCACATGTGGGCGCAACCAAAGGAAGTGCCATTTCCTGTTAGCGTTAGTGAGGACTCACGGAACTAACCAAGCAGCACCGCTCTAATTGGAAATAATATTGGCATATCGAAATATAACACACACATATATATAGGGATATAAAACAGACATATGTATATATATATAATATAGACATATGTATATATAACCATGTACTGCCCATCACAATCAAGGACATTCATCCTCATCCTAATGGAGGAGTGGCGGACCGGAAGTGACGGACCGGAAGTGGAAATTCCGCCCCGCGCAGTGGCAGCCAGGTGCTCCGCTAGGGGGCGCGGCTCTCGCTGGTCACTTCCGGTAGGACTGCCTGACGCTAATGCATGCGCAATACAGGTACTAATACTGTTCCGGAACGATTGTCATTCACGTGGTTCAGCTAGGGTTATTGGAGGCATATGTGTGTGTCTGTGTGTCTGTGTGTCTGTGTGTGTGTCTATGGTGGTGGGGTATAATGAGAATTTATAAGGAGTACCTTATATTCCCATAATATGATGGTTTTGAGTTTTGGCCTTTTAAAAAAAAAATCTTTTTAGAAAAGTCACAAAATTGTACATTGATTAATTGGTCAATTCTAATTCACTTAACATTGAAGTAGGGTTTATTATAAAGAGGTGTAAAGACGATGGTTGAATACAAGTATGACAGAATACACTTCTCGGCATGATTATGGACTTTGCTGTCGATACAGCAATCAATCAATCGATCATAAACATTTAACTTTGTGAGAACATACAACGTAAATTTGTTGTGCACACCGATGTGCTAGACATCATTGGCTGGTTATATTTGCAGCAGTCACAGGTACTATAACATGGACTTAATATGATTGCTGTGCAAAAATAAATGTTTGATAAGTGCACTGCTATCTAAGTTGGATAAAAGCTAAATAAAGTGATTCGTTTTTTTTTTTTAATGTATGCGTTCATTGGTATGTACCTTTAATATTATTATAGACTCCGTAAGAGACAATGTAACACATGTATGTTGGTTGAGATCGATATCTCTGGCTAGCCAACAATTTTAGCCTACCGTTTTATTTATGGTCAAAATTTCTGACAAGAGTGAGGGTGATGGTAGCGCTCATGCCTGCTCGGCAGCAGCTTGCCACGGGTTTGCCTACCTGAGTGCAAACCCGAGTCACCCAGGCCGCTGCATTGGACAGTGAGCGGGGCAATTGAGCATTTTGGGATGAAAGCTATAGGCCCTCCATTCAATAATATTTATATAATGTCTTTATATACCATGATAACATCGAAAGGAAAGAGAAGGATGTTTTGTGGACTTATCTAACTCTCCCATTTTATTCACTGAACCAAATTCGCTCACAGATAAATGTGATATTTTTACTGCGTATAATGGATAAGTCTGAATAGACTTGTTTTCACCATTAGATAGTCTGTCGAAAGAGAGCCCCAGCCTACACTTTTACCGACCCAAGGAATTTTTAACCTCCCACACCACATAGACATGGTATGAGAGCAACCGGCCTTTGATGACACTGTAAGTTATACACAGCGGTGGAAATCCAACTTGGCAGAGGTGGGGGCCACAGGGAATCGAACCACCTACCTTCAGATCAGGAGTCCGACCTCTAAAAAAGTCAGACACTCTAACTACTCTGCCACAGAGAAGACCATGCATTGTAAAAGTTTCTAAAAAAAAAAACACGCTTTGGCCAAATCTGTAAAAGAAAAATTAAATTTGGGTGATCATCCTTTTGATCACACAAATCAGGGTCTGGCATGCGTTTTTTGTTTGTTTGTTTTTTCTTTCTGGCATATGACGTAAACATAATACATAATACATAACCAAACGCGATGGCCGGATGAGTTGAGGGCCACCTCCCATTCTGGTAGGTCATGGGATTCGAACTCCTGGGTTTGAAACCTGGCCAAGTCAAATCAATGACTTAAAAATTGATACGTTTCGCTACCTAGTGTCAGCTTTTAAAGAAATAAAAAAATATTGTGAAAAAATCAGGAGTGTACGATCTTTCAGGCACGGGTGGGGACGACCACCAACTTTTCTTTCTTATTTCTTTGCCTAATGCTAGGTACACACCTACCGTTTTTCCGCACCCACCTACCGTATTTGATCTAAAATTGCCCAAAAGTCTTGAGGTGTGCACTCCCCTAGCACACCTACCGATTGTGATTCGCGACTTAAAACTCAATTTTAGGGCTAAAAGCGCTTCCTTGCGATTGCGATTCGCGATTCGAAAAATGAATCGGCCCTTTTTCAGTTTTAAGCGGGTCGGGTCGGGTCGCGAGTTTTAGTGCGCGAGTCGTAAACGGTAGGCGTGTACCTAGCATTAGAGTATTTAAAAAAAGAGAACTGATGGCAGCTGTCTGCTCTCAATTTATCAGTTCCTCTCACTGCTGAAGCTGATGATGTCCAGTATTTTGATCTGTATCTAACCTAATGCAACATTGGTTGATTGGCTGGAAGATTACCCGTTGGGGAAGCCATACCAATTACTCCTTATTTGTGCTTAAAGCTGCATAGTCCGATGAAATATCAAATTTTCAAAACCAAACCAATTATCTAGATTTGATTTTACATATCCAACTTAGATACTGATGCACTTATTAAGCATTTGTTTCTGCGTAGAAGGCAATATTGAGCCAATTTAATGTTTGTTTGTTTGTTTGTTGTTGTTTTACGTCCTAGCAACATCTAAGGTCATATCAGGACGGGTACCGACTTGTGACAGTGCGCATCCTGGCGACTTTATAGCGCTGTCTCACTGGGAAACCAGGCCGCCGGGACCATGACCTGGTATCCCACTCAGTCACATTATCCTGACACTGAGCACACCAGTGCCAATTTAACAGAACCTGTTACTGCAAAAGTCTATGGTGTCAGAGTTTTGGCAAGCTTGCCTAAACTAATTTTCCATGTTTGCATTCTAAACATCTCAAAAGTTTACCATTTAAGATGAAAGTAACTTTGTACTAATGTAAAGTAGATACTAGTGATCGATATAATATATTTATCTCAGAAAAAATACAGAAATTCAAAACCATCTTACTATGCAACTTTAAATAAAACTCAACTCAACATGTTAAAATTAAATTGGTATGTCTTTACTTCAAATAACACCAACGATAACCCTGGTTAGCTCAGTATCAACCTACTTTGACTGAGTGGGAAATCGGGTCATGGCCGTAATCGATTAACACGACCGGGGTGACTCGGTTCACCCAAGTCATCAGATTTTCAAATCGAACACCACAAGTGGAGTCGAGAAATACACGCACCATGTGCAAAACGACCCGACCCCAGTAACCCACCTCTTGGCTGGGGTTTGCTAGGAGCGATGATGTCACATCTGTGCTGGTACCTGTAGGATAACACCTACCAGTACAACTCCTATGTGTTGTTTTAATGTGTTTTTTTGTTAATAACCCAGATTGTCAGCTTCTACAGCTTCTCTCTCATAAAATACTTGAAATCCTATTTTGCTGTACTTATATCGGTTATTGAAAAAAAAAATTAAGTTTTAGATTAAGCCACCACTTTGTCCACCCCAAGCATATTCATTTATTCAACCCGCATCTGTAGGATGTGCGCATGCGCCAAAAAGTGGCTCGGGTGACCCGAGTTGATTAATTGATTACGCCCCAAGTGGGACAGCACTATAAAATCGCCATGAATGTGCACTGTTCCAAGTCAGTCTCCATCATGATATGACCTGACATGTTGCCAGGATCTAAAACCCAAACAAACAAGCAAACAAAAACTATATCCGCGACCCACCATGCTGGGTCACAGTTTCATTCCTTCCCGAGGGACCAACGCAATTCAGAAGACACATTTATTGATTGACCCATTAGGCTGCTTGGATCACAATAGTTAAACCTCTCTAAATCGACCGACCTTTGGACCGACTTTAAGTGATTCATTTAGGGAGATGGTCGGTTTAGGGAGTTAGAATATTGTTACAATGGTATTGTTGGGATCGAAATAAAGCGATCGGTATAGGGGGGTGGTCGATCCACGGAGGTGGTCGGTTAGAGAGGTTTTACTGTAGTTGTGAACCTACTGGGATTTGCTGTTTTAGTTGATGTCTGTCTCGCGCATTACAGCCTGTTGCTTGGTTGGTTGTTGGAGTTTTACGCCCTGGCTAGATCTAAGGTCATATCAGGATGGGTACCGACTTGTGACAGTGCGCAGTCATGGCGACTTTATAATGCGGCCCCACTGGGAAATCAGGCCACCGGCACCATGACCCGATATCCCACTCAGTCACATTATCAGTACGGTGACACTGAATCCTTGCCCTATCCTATTAAAGCCGAGCGCCAGGCTAGGAAGCGACAAAGGTGAATAGACTACATCACGGTTCCAGCGGCGCAGTGCATTGTGGGATGCGTCAGAGCAAAACAACCCCCCCAAAAGCACATGGCACATGCCAGTACACTTGGTGAAGCTATGAAATGTGCTAGTTTCAGCTCATCTCAGCTCTTGTTTGAAACAGAATACCAACTAAAAAAAATATATATAATAAATTAAGATATTAATCTTTTATCCAGCATTGCATTTACATCAATATAATCAGGACATCTTATGCCATGTGCATTTAGATTAGACAAATCTGGGCACTCAGACTAGTGTTAGAGCCATAGCCAGAGTCAGTTTTACTTATTTTATTCATGTTTTTATTTATATCCTATGGTTAATGACATATGTAGAAATAGAAAATGAGTAGGGTTAATCAGATATTGGTTATATATTTCTTTGAAACTAGTTTTTGTTGACACATTTGACAATTTAATATTTAGAACAAGAATTACTTCTGGCTAATCAATGGTAATGTAAACATCAGCCTGTAAAGTGACTGAAATTGTATGTTTCTTAGCTCAAAATGCTTAATTATGGAGAGGTGTGTCTTAATCATATTCATTATATTATTATATTGCATCCTTCATTCCATTGTTGTGCCAAATTGTTATGTATTTCTATTTCTTTTGAATAATATGCCAGTTTTGCCCTACGTGTATCAGCAAACTCAATGGCCGTATGCTGTACTCAATGCATTGTCAATGGCAGTGAGCAATCTCCATACAGAAAAAGTAAAATATTGATAAAACCACACCACCCAACCACAAACCGCTTGAAACACATATAGAAAACATGTTTAACAACAAGATTATATTAAATTGATAAGGTTAGGGTTTTGGATTTCTATCAATTTTGAATAAAACTGACGTTTTTCACAGCGCGTATTGGCAAACTCAATGGTCATACGCCTTTGCTTTGCTCCCAACACCGTTTTCAGCGCATGCGCAGTCGGAACCGTGATGTAGTCTATTCTAAAAGTCATTGGTTTCACTCGCCTGGGAACCAAGCTCCCGATCTCCTGATCTCTCGGACGTGAGGCCGGCGCTCTCCCGATTAGGCCATGGCGTTCGGTGCATTACGCCCTGATATACCACGCGGTGTGTCCACGCACCCTGCTCTATGCGCAACATGATAGGGGCGCGTCTTTATAATGACCTTAATTGATTGGCCGCTGTGTTTAATGACTAGTTGATGAGGTCGGCGCGCACTGCGGGCCCGTCTATATAAGGGACTGGTTTGTGGTTGGAGTTTTACGCCCTTGCAACATCTAAGGTGATATCAGGATGAGTACCGACTTATGACAGTGCACACTCATGGTGACTTTATACTGCTGCCCCACTAAGAGACCAGACCGCCAGCACCATGATCTGATATCCCATTCAATCACATTATCTTGACACTGAGCCAACCAGTCATTGCCCTATCCCAATAACGTTGGGCGCATGGCTAGGAAGTGACATCTATCAATTTTTAAGTCATTGGTTTGGCTCGACCAGGGTTCGAACTACCAAAGCGGGAGACGAATGGTCAACTTATTCGGCCATCCCTTCTGGGCATGTAACGGATTATAGCCATTATAGCCATTAATCTATTATATATTATATATATTATATACATTATATATATATTATACATATTGTATATATAATATATTATATATATTATATATGTTTTATATATGTTATATGTTAACAAGTTATACAAGTTATATATGTTATATATGTGATATATGTTATATATGTTATATATGTAATATATGGTATATATGGTATATATGTTGTATATGGTATACATGTTATACATGTTATACATGGTATATATGTTATACATGTTATACCTGTTATACATGCTATACATGTTACATATGTTACATATGTTACATATGTGACATATGTGACATATATTACATATGCTCTATATGTTCTATATCTTCTATATCTTCTATATGTTCTATATGTTATATGTGTTATATATGTTTTATATGTTATATATGTTATATATATTATATATTTTCATAGATTGTATACATAGCGTATATACTATAAATATAATCTTCATATGTGTGCTTGTTCCATCAGGTATTCTGCTGTATTAATTTTTGCGGCATGTTATTGGCAGTGAAATGGTTCAATCCGGACTGCAGCCTGGTGGTATGTTTGATTGTGTCTCCGGCTGAGTACTAGGGCCTCCGCCAGAAGTGTCACAGGGATGACAGACAGCACCACGCAGCAAGCAACATGGCAGAGGGATTTCTCGCCAAGTTTCCACTCGCCATGGAGATGATTCTAGAGGTTCTTTCACCCGGATCTATCAAACACACATGCATATACATATATATATATATGTCTTATTGTTTTAATTGTTATCATATCGTTGATTAAGCGAGGACAATTTCAATCGCAGACAATTAGTCTTCTTCAATTTCAATCGCGGACAACTAATCTTCCTCATTCCACTGCTCCTTGCCTTATCCTAGTAATGCTGAGCGCCAGGCTGGTTCCCGATAAGTATCAGTATAATTTTGTATGATGTTTTCCGTATTATGACTAAACCGGAAATGGTTCTTCCTCTAATTTATGTTCTTCTTTTTGGTATTTTCCAGCACATGGCCACCACGCCGAACTCTGACGATGGTCGGAGGTAAGTACAATAACTTTGCATAATTTACCGTTCTATATATATGAAGAGTTTGGGCTAAAAAAAACTACTTAATCGCCAATCCGAATATTGAGATAAACATTGGAGTCAAATCTTCAAAGGGTTAATTTTTTACATTCCCTTTTTTTTGTAGTTGCTCCATAACCATTTCTTCACAACCAATGTGGAATTAGTGACAATTAAAATTAACTTCAGGTAAATTAGTTAAATTTTAAGTCAATTTTTGGATTGGCGTTTACGGGAATTTGTGCCTGAACTCTTCATATGTAATTATGCATGATTTGTCTGGGACATCTGCATATATATATATATATATATATATATATATATATATATATATATATATATATATGCATGTGTAATAGTATATACATACACAATATAGCGATTACGTGGATATAAATGACGGAACCACCAAGATGTTGCGTATTTCTGTGAAAATTCTTCACTGATACGAAACCACCAACCAAGATCTGCCGCTGGCTCTGCGCAGTCTCAATGTCTCCTGTCTCGTTCCCAACCTCGAACCGCCCACGAAGCCACTTACAATCATAGTACACATGCCATAGATATTGCATATATCCCGTATCTGGGTGTTGTGTGATGGGGGAGGACGGGGTAGTTGTTGTTGGGTAGATGGGGGGAAAGACGAAAGAAAGATAACACTTCATGGTGGATATTTGGTGTAATTTATTTCCCTTGAAGATTATACTGCCTACCATGGATAAGTCTGAATAGACTTGTTTTCACCATTAGACAGTTGGTCAATAGAAAGCCTGAGCCTACACTTTTACTGAACCAAAGAATTCTTAACCTCCCACACCACATAGACGTGGTATGAGGGCAACTGGCCTTTGATGATGCTGTAAGTTATACACAGCGGTGGGAATCCAAATTGGCAGAGGTGATGGCATGGGGAATCGAACCACCGACCTTCAGATTAGGGCTGACCTAGAAAAAAGTCAGACTCTCTAACCACTCCGCCACAGAGAGCACCACAACAGTAGTTGCTAGGATCTGAAACCCCAACAAACCAATAAACGATTGCATCCCCCCACCTCTGCCAATTTGGATTTCCACCGCTGTGTATAACTTACAGCGTCATCAAAGGCCAGTTGCTCTCATACCATGTCTATGTGGTGTGGGAGGTTAAAAATCCCTTGAGTCGGTAAAAGTGTAGGCTCGGGCTTTCTATCGACAAACTGTCTAATGGTGAAAACAAGTCTATTCAGACTTATCCATGATAGGCAGTATAAATCTTCAAGAAAAAATTATGTAGCTAAGGTGTTGTGGTTGGTGAGGCAAACAAAAGGAAAGCATTGCGTCTAGAGTGGGATTCGAACCCACATCTATTTTCAATAGGGTCCTAACCATTACACTATCTAGGATTCCTCGTTCTATCCATGTTTATCTCCCTCCCCCCTCCTCCCTCCTCCCCCCTCCTCCCTCCTCCCGCCTCCTCCCTCCTCCCTCCTCCCTCCTCCTCCCTCCTCCCTCCTCCCTCCTCCTCCCTCCTCCTCCTCCCTCCTCCCTCCTCCCTCCTCCCTCCTCCCTCCTCCCTCCTCCTCCTCCGCCCCCTTCGACATTCGTATCCCCCCATCCCCACTCCCCCATCCCTCCTCCCACTCCCTCCTTCTCCCTCCCTCCCTCCACCCCTCCCCCCCTCCCTCCCCCCCTCCCTCCCCCCTCCCTCCCTCCATCCCTCCCCCCTCCCCCCCTCCTCCCCCCTCGTCCTTTCCCCTTCCCTCCTCCCCCCAACATTTCCCTCCCCTCCCCCATAGACACCAGACGGGATGGCCGAATGAGTTAGAGCGTCCGTGTCCCGTGTTGGTAGATCGTGGGGTCGTGGGTTCGAACCCTGATCGAGTCAAACCAATGACCTAAGATTGATACTTGTTGCTTCCGAGCCTGCGCTCGGCATTACTAGGATAGGACAAGGACTGGTCGGCTCAGTGTCAGGATAATG
Source organism: Branchipolynoe longqiensis (assembly GCA_030323885.1). Lineage (NCBI taxonomy): Eukaryota > Metazoa > Annelida > Polychaeta > Phyllodocida > Polynoidae > Branchipolynoe > Branchipolynoe longqiensis. Next base: position 155,844 of record JASIRB010000090.1, on the reverse strand, counting down.
TGATTGAGTGGGATATCAGGTCATGGTGCTGGCGGCCTGATCTTCCAGTGGGGCAGCACTATGAAGTTGCCATGAGTGTGCACTGTCACAAGTTGGTACCCGTCCTGATATGACTTTAGATGTTGCTAGGACGTAAAACATCAACAAACAAACAAACCCCCATAGATAGAGTAAATCTCCACCATGGGTCGGCTTTCTACTGGTGCCCATGCCCACTGAATCGTAACAATTGGCAGGTGGCGCCACCGTACTGCATTAGTTAACTTCTTACTGTGATTGCTGTTGTAGCTTTAAAGTTGCATGGTCCTATGAATCATAATTTCTTTTTCAAAATGTCAATGCTTATCTACATTTGATCCTATAATTCCAGCTTAGATACTGTTTTTTCCCCAAGATAAATATGTTGTTTCTTTTGTTTCTTTTGGTACATTAGTTGATTAAGCAGAGGAAATTTCAATCGCGGACGATTGGTCTTGCTCATTCCACTACTCCACTGTTAGGTTTATCATTCTAATCTACCGTTCTATTTTAATTTAAAATCACGAACTTGAGAAATATTTGAAGAGTTGACATGCAAAATTACTTTTGGCATGGTTGTCAAAACTCTGACCCCATAAGCTTCAGTAGTAAGAGGTTTCAATAAATGTCTTTAGTATGCCATTCTATATAGCAAAAAATACTTAAACCGGCATTGGCCGATGAAGAATCAAGTTTTCAAAACCAAAACAATTATTAATATTGAGTCTACATATCTAACTTAGATAGCAACGCACATATTATTATTAAGCATTTAATTGTTCCCACACAGAATGGAACAACTGAGTAAATTTAATAGAACATGTTACCGCTAAAGCCTATGGTGTCAGAATGTTGGTGTGCTTGCCAAAACTAATTTTACATGTTTGCACTTCAAATATTTCAAAGTGTAGCGGTTTTTTTTTTTTTCCAAGTGTTTTTATTCCTCTGAATCACATGTTCTCACAGCTAATGCTAATGGGCTGGTCTTCTAGCCCTAATGCCAATTGCCACTACACAGTAAACAAATCTAAAACAACATAGATAGACAATTACAGGGAAATAAGCAAAACTTTGGTACATGTTTGTTGTTGTTTTACGTCATAGCAACATCTAAGGTCATATCAGGACGGGTACCGACTTGTGACAATGCGCACTCATGGCGACTTTATAGTGCTGTCCCACTGGGAAACCAGGCCGCCGGCACCATGACCTGGTATCCCATTCAGTCACATTATCCTGACACTGAGCACACCAGTCCTTGCACTATCCTAATAATGCCGAGCGCCTGGCTAGGAAGCAACAAGTATCAATTTTAAAGTCATTGGTTTGACTCGACCGGGACTCGAACCCACGACCCCACGATCTACCAGCACGGGAGACGGACGCTCTAACTCATTCGGCCATCCCGTCTGGTACATGAATGACAGTTAAAGAACAAGATAAGAGAAAAGAAGAAACATAGATGGGGAGGTAGCTATGTTAGACTAGTATGGTAAGCATTAGTAGGGGGAGCATAACTGATTCTCTTTGTAGCCATTTAAAATCAAAGTTACTTCAAGCTAGCTTATGAAAGTCAAATCGGTATATTTATCCCAGAAACATGACAGAAACCCATCGGACTATGTAACCTTAATAAGTGCACCGGCATCTAAGTTAGCTATTTAGGTTCAAATGTAGGTAAGCGTTTTGCTTTTGAAAATCTGATACTTTTATCGGACTATACAGCTTTAAATAATATGTTAGGGCCAGTATACAAGGAATACTTAATGAATTTATTAGACCAGGCTTTTTCTTTTCGAGAAACCCGTATAGCAGGGATGCTCTGATAGTGGTGTTCTCTGTGGCGGAGTTGTTAGAGTGTCTGACTTTTTTCTAGGTTGGACTCCTAATCTAAAGGTCTGTGGTTCGATTCCCTGTGCCCCCACCTCTGCCAATTTGGATTTCCACCACTGTGTAGAACTTACAGCGTCATCAAAGGCCAGTTGCTCTCATACCATGTGTATGTGGTGTGGGAGGTTAAAAATCCATTGGGTTGGTAAAAGTGTAGGCTCTGGCTTTCTATCGACAAACTGTCTAATGGTTAAAACAAGTCTATTCAGACTTATCCATGATAGGCAGTATAAATCTTCAAGAGGTTCCAGGATTCCCTCTGGATGTTTCATGGCGCCTCAGTGCGTCCAGAGGGGTCATGCACAGAGGTCTAGACTAATGTAGAGTGTTCTATGTAGTGTGTAACATGTATCCAATATTCAGGAATATGGATTGGTTGGTTGGTTGTTGGAGTTTTACATCCTGGTAATATCTAAGGTCATATCAGGACGATTATCGACTTGTGGTAGTGTGCACTCATGGCGACTTATATAGTGTTGCCCCACTGGGAAATCAGGCCGCCGGCACCATGACCTGATCTCCCACTCAGTCACATTATCCTGATATTGAGCTAACCAGTGAGGAATATGGAAGAAGTTACAAATAGTTCACATATTCATGAATCAAGATCAAGCCTATGCACATAGGCTTAATTCCGATATACCAACGCCTATGTCCACCCAAAACAGTAATCAGGCTCTGAGTCCTGATAGTGTGGCGGTGAAGCACACTTTTATTTTAAAGTCGCCCAGTATAGACCCTTTCAATGTTTACAAACATCGTGTATGCGCGCGCAGCTTGGCTGCAGAATGAATGCACGCTGCCATTGGGTTTGCCGATACGCGCAGTGTAAAAGGTTAGTTTTATTCAAAATTAATAGAAATCCAGAACCTGAACCTTATGAATTTAATAGAATCTGTTTGTTAAGCATGTTATCTGTTTGTGTGCAAAGCGGTTTGTTTCTAGGTGGTGTGGTTTTAGAAATATTTCACTTTTTCTGTAGGAAGATTGATTACGGCCATTGAAAATGCATTGAGTTTGTCGATACGCGCGTGTAAAATGTTAATTTGATTGAAAATCAATAGAAATGCAGAATCCTAAGCTGATAAATTTAATATAATCTGTTCATTTAATATGTTTTCTATGTGTGTTCCAAGCAGTTTGTGCCTAGGTGGTGTGGTTTTAGAGATATTTCACTTTTTCTGTATGAAGATTGCTCATAGCCATTGAGTTTGCGGTGTGACAGTGTGTCATCCTGCAGCCAAGCAGCACGTGCACTGGCCTAAATACCCATGCTGACGTCATATGAAATAGGTATATTGCTCAACCAGACACAAACGAACAACGAATAGTTCTAATCACCGACACCGGCGATTCCAGTATGAACGTTTCTCCATGTACACCATTGCTAATTTTATCACTTCTTGGAACCGAACATAGTGGATGGAGTGATTGAGTCTGGTATATATTAAGAACATCATAGGTGGCATTCTTTCAGCACATGACTGAGAGTTTCTCAGAACCGTGCAGAATCCAGGGGAACCACCAAGATGACGGCTGCACAATGCTCTCAATTCCACTCTTAATAGAATAAAGGTTATTAATGTACATGATTTAATCGACTGTTTACACTAACTAACCATAAGGTTCTGATTCATAACCATTCGAACTATATATTTAGTACTTTAGCTTGCAAATTTGACGATTGTTTACACTAACTAACCATAAGGTTCTGATTCATAGGCATTCGAACTATATATTTAGTACTTTAGCTTGCAAATTTGACGATTGTTTACACTAACTAACCATAAGGTTCTGATTCATAACCATTCGAACTATATATTTAGTACTTTAGCTTGCAAATTTGACTTTCTAGTGCTGCCCCACTGGGAAATCAGGCCACTGGCACCATGACACGATATCCCACTCAGTCACATTATCCTGAACCTAAACTAACCAGTCCATGCCCTATCCTATTAATGCTGAACGCCAGGCTAGGAAGTGACAAGTATAAGTTTTATAAGTCATATTGGTTTGACTCGACCGGGAACGGAACTCCCGACCTTCCACACGCGAGGCCTGCGCTTTCCCGATGCGGTCACCACGTCCTGTGCACAGGAAGTGGTATTTGCTCTCATGTAAACTATTTGCTAGAACTATATTTTACTCAGATCATTAGAAACAAACATGAGTCAAGAATCCAGCTAGGTTGTTTTATCAGGAGGCGTGTGGTAATAATTGCAAAGTGAGTTTAAAATACAGGTTCTATCGTGAAGAAAAGGGCTAGGAGTGGCATCAACCCCAACTTCCGCCATATAAGCTGAAGCTGTGACCCGGTATGCTGTGTCACAGCTTCAGTCCTCTCCTGCGGGACCAGTGGACCTTGGAATACCCGTGTTATTGAGGGTGTGGGGAGGGAGGGCATGGATGAGAGATAGCTTGTAAGAGATGCACTTGTATAGTACAATAACACCACTGAAGTGTGACAGACTCTTCTGTTAAAGCATATTCAAACTGAAATAACTGTAGTACCCTAACCGCCATTGATGGGGTCAGATAATGTGTAAATAGCATTGTTCCAATGCAGGGGGTCAGCCAGCACTAATCTATCATGTCGTGAGGAAGACGTTTATAATCATATACAGTAAAACCTCTGTAAATGGACCGACCATGGGACGGACTTTAAATGGTCCATTTAGGGAGGTGGTTGGTTTAAGGAGCGTTTTTTTATCATTACAATGGTATTGTATGGGCGATCATTTGGGACCCAAATAAAGCGATCGATATAAGGGAGTGGTCGATCTGTGGAGTGGCCGGTTAGAGAGGTTTTACTGTATATATATTTATATATATAATGTATAACATGTTATGCGAGTATAACGATACAGAAGGGAATATTACTTATTATGATTGGTTTACTCTGTAACTGTAAGACACAACACTGTACCCGTGGTGCCACCTACGGCCCATCTCTCCTCCAACAAACAAAAAAAAACAATCCTCCACCGGATGTTGACCAGTGTCAGTCACGCTCAAGGATTCTTTCTTTATTTTGTCATATATATGCAGCTTTATATATATGTAATGTATAACGTATTATGCGAGTATAAAAATACGAAGGGAATTGTTTCCATTATATATTAATTAATTATATATTATAGTTAATATCATTATATATGCAACTTGACCATGTAGGGTTATCTTCGTGTATTTTGTTACAAATATATACCGATGTAATCACTATTATTCAACTTTAAGATGGTGTACCCAACCCTGCATATAGCCTGATGAAAGGATGCAAAAAAAGAATTATTTTCGAAAACAAAACAATGACCTAGATTTGATCCTACATATCCAACTTAGATATTGACGCACTCATTAAACATCTATTGCTGAATCAAGGAATATTAAAGCTGCATAGTCCGATGAAATATCAAATTTTCAAAACCAAACCAATTACTCTATCTAGATTAGATTTTACATATCTAACTTAGATACTGATGCACTTATTAAGCATTTGTTTCTGCGTAGAAGGCAATACTGAGTCAATTTAACAGAACCTGTTACTACAGAAGTCGATGGTGTCAGAGTTTTGGCAAGCTTGCCAAAACTAATTTTCCAGGTTTGCACTCAAAATATCTCAAAAGTTTACCATTTAAAATAAAAGTAAATTTGAACTAACGTAAAGTAGATACTACTGATCGATCTAATCACATAATTGATTGTATGCTTTTACATTACATGTAAAGGCGATGATTGAATCAAAAACAAACAATTCTCACCGTGAATATGGCCTATGCTGCCAACACAGCATAAAGAAACCACCAATCAATCAATCAATCATTCGATCTAATATATTTATCTCAGAAAAAATACAGAAATTCAAAACCATCGGACTATGCAACTTTAATTCTAAGTAGATTTTAGTAGAACCTGTTGCTGCGGAAACCTATGCTATTCAACATTTCCTCGGCGCACAACGAAATTAATTTGATATATTTTCACTTAAAATATCTCCAAAGTTAACCATTTCAAATAAAAGTTACTTCAAACTAAAGTTAGATAGAATCTACACATCAAGATACTATATTTATCTAAGAAATACGACAGCAATTCAAGACAATTGGACTATGCAATTTTAATCTGACTAATTAAAAATAAATAAATTACTAGGCAGCATTATTTGGTTCCACATTAGGTAAGGAGCTTGCTGACATCTTCAGCACCGGACGCGGTGGCCGTATCGGTAAGAGCGCAGATTTCCTGTGCGGAAGATCTGGAGTTCGAATCTCAGCCGAGTCAAACCAATGGCTTACAAAATGTATGTTTGTTGCTACCTATCCGGGCAATCAACATTACTAGGATAGGGCAAGGACTGGTTAGCTCTGTATCAGGTTATCGTGACTGAGTGAGAAATTGGGTCATGGTACTGGCGCCCTGGTCCGCCAGTGGGGCGGCACTATGAAGTCACCATGAGTGTGCAATGTCACAAGTCAGTACCTGTCCTGAAATGATATTCTATGTTGCCAGGACATAAAACCCCCAACAGTCTAACTAACATAAATGCAACAACAATAATATTATTTATTTTGAGCTAATCCCGTTGTGGACAACTCCAGATTCACTTCTACCAGGTAGTGTCATTTATGTATTGATTTATTAATTTATTATTGTGACATTAAACACCTGTGAATACGCCACTATCCCCCCCCCCCCCCCCTCCCCCCTCCCCCCCCCCGCACACACATACACATGCGTGTGTGAATCACGTAGTGCCCATTCCCACGGCTGGATGCGCCCCCTGGTGGAGGCGGCGCTGTGGGGGGGGGGGGGATGGTTGGTTGGTTGGTTGTTGGAGTTTTACATCCTGGCAACATCTAAGGTTATATCAGGACAGGTACCGACTTGGGCCAGCGCGCACTCATGGCGACTTTATAATGCTGCCCCACTAGAAAATCAGGCCGCCAGCACCATGGCCCGATATCGCACTCAGTCACATTATCCTGGCATTGAGCTAACCAGTCCTTGCATTATCCTATTAATGCCATGCACCATGATAAGAAGTGACAAGTATCAATTTTAAACTTTAAAGTCATTGGTTTGACTCGACCGGGAACCAAACTCCAGACCTTCCTCACGCTCTACCGATTAGGCCACCGCGCCCGGACCTGTGGGGGGGTTGCAGGGAGGGGGAGGGGGTTATTGTTGCGGGGGGGGGCGGAGGGGGAGGATCCGCTAGAACTGCCTGGTCACGTGATCCCGGTCTGATCCCTCCACCGCAGCCGTTAAGTCGAGGTTAAATCCTGCCCTTCTTAAAGCCGTGGGAATCTGCAGTTCCCGCCACTCGGCGAGCCTCTACGGAACGCGGGCGTCTCGGGCCCGTCGCCCCCTGACGGACGGACGCAGGGGGAGGGACCGGCCCGGCGTCTGAATGTGGCCCCGCCCCATAGACACTGCAGTGAAGGAAGGATGTTTTGGTGTTTGTTTTGTAACCAATTAGGTTGTATATGTTTGTGTGTGTGTAGTGGGTGGGATATGTTTGTATACATGTGTGTTGGGGTGGGTGGGGATATGGTTGTGTGTTGGGGTGGGTGGGGATATGTTTGTGTGTGTTGGGGTGGGTGGGGATATGGTTATGTGTGTTGCGGTGTGTGGGGATATGGTTATGTGTGTTGGAGTGAGCGGGATATGGTTGTGTGTGTTGGGGTGGGTGGATATATGCTTGTGTGTGTTGGGGTGGGTGGGGATATGGTTATGTGTGTTGGGTTTGGGTTTTGTTTGTGTATTGGGGTGGGTGGGGATATGTTTGTGTGTTGGGTTTGGGTTTTGTTTGTGTATTGGGGTGGGTGGGGAGATGTTTGTGTGTTAGGGTGGGTGGAGGATATGGTTGTGTGTGTCGGGGTGGGTGGGGATATGGTTGTGTGTGTTGGGATGGGTGGGGATATGGTTGTGTGTGTTGGATTGGGTGGGGATATGTTTGTGTGTTGGGTTTGGATTTTGTCAGTGTATTGGGGTGAGAGGGGACATGTTTGTGTGTTGGGGTGGGTGTTGGGTTGGGGAAATGCTTGCGTATTGGGGTGTGTGGGGATATGTCTATGTGTTAGGGTGGGTATATGTTTCTGTGTGTTGGGGTGGGTGGGGATATGTTTCTGTGTGTTGGGGTGGGTGGGGATAGTTTCCCGTGTGTTGGGGTGGGTGGGAATATGTCTATATGCTAGGGTGGGCGGGGATATGTGCGGAGTGGGGTGGGGTGGGGTGGGGTGGGGGCATATAATTACCTATGTGTTTGTGTGTGACAGTTAAGGTAGAACGGTTGGGTGATAATAGGGGCATTTACCAAACCGGGTGACAAGTGCGTGACTGTGACGTCACCAAGGGCGGGTGAAGTGCCGGACTCGCCGTGCGTCTTGTGTCGCAGACCGAGTCGGGACCGACTCGCGACCGGAGACGGAGACGGTCAGACCTGACCGAAGAAACCGTTGTTGCTGATAATGGAATATATCGTCAAACCAACTGGAGAAACCTCTGCGAGTGACAATAGGACATACAGTCAGACTCACTGGAGTACCCGGGTTATTGATAACAGGAGAGTAAGACCTTACTGGAGAAGTGGTTGGTGCTTATAATAGGATAGTTAGATCTTACTGGTGAAGTGGTTGTTGCTTATACTAGGATAGTAAGACCTTAGTGGAGAAGTGGTAGGTGCTGATAATAGGATAGTTAGACCTTTCTGGTGAAGTGGTTGTTGCTTATAATAGGATAGTAAGACCTGAGTGCGAAGTGGTAGGTGCTGATAACAGGATAGTTATACCTTACCGGAGAAGTGGGTGGTGCTGATGACAGAATAGTTAGACCTTACTGGAGAAGTGGGTGGTGCTGATAACAGGATAGTTAGACATCACTGGAGAAGTGGGTGGTGCTGATAACAGGATAGTTAGACCTCACTGGAGAAGTGGTTGTTGCTGATAACAGGATAGTTAGACCTCACTGGAGAAGTGGTTGTTGCTATTAACAGGATAGTTAGACCTCACTGGAGAAGTGGTTGTTGCTGATAACAGGGTACCAAGCAGTGAACCCCCTGGAGGTGCACCCCACCTAAGCGTCATGGCGTCTTCCGGGGTCTCTGTGCTGCTCAAGAAGGGCCTGGCTAACGGAGGCGGGAAGATGAGGACGAGAAAGAGGCTGTCCATCTGTCCTGGAGATCTCCTCCACGGTGGTATTAGCCCCAGAGCACAGCCTTACTCCTCCTGTGTGTATGGCGCCCAGCAGCGCAGCCCCGGGAGGCTTGGCAGGGTGAGGTGTGGTGGAGCAGAAGGGCAAGGAGGAGGAGGGAGAGGAAGGGGGGTAGGGGCGGGAGGAGGAGGGGGAGGAGGAGGAAGAGGAATGGGGGTAGGGTCGGGGGTCGGAGGGGGAGGAGGAGGGAGAGGGGCTGGGGAAAGAGGGGTAGGGGCGGGGGTCGGGGGGAAAGGGGTGTCACGACTGGACCTAGGGACTCAACTATTCCGCAGTCTCTTGGGAGACTCTGAGCTGGCCGACGCGGTTGTTGGTCAAGTCAGGTGAGGCCTCATCAAATATTCATTTGAAAAATTTGCTTTTATAGTTGCTTAATTCGTTGTATTCAATTTGAAATATTTGCTCGGAATGTTGCTTAATCCGTTGATAATGATAGTTTCTTTCAGTTTGTATGTATATTTCGTGGGGGGTGGGGGTCTGATGAAAATGGGAAATATTGCGCATAGAGCGGGAATCGAACCCACATCTCTTGCATTCTGGTCCAGGGGGCTAAGCATTGCAGCGCCTAAACTCCCTGTTGTCACCACCCTACCCATGCCTACCTGTCTATGCGACTCCTTGCCTGAGAGGTGAGTGCAGACTACTGCACTTGCCCCCCTGGAATTGTAATTCTTTTAAATGGGCATGTACTGCTTACAATTACATACATACAGGCAATGCACTTATATATATGTACACAGGATAGGTTCAACAACCATACAGCGCATAGCTTGGAATTGTACGGAACCATGGTCATGGTACCAGTGTTGTGGTGGGGGGGGGGGGGGGGGTTGATGAAAATGGGAAATGTCGTGGCTGAAGCGGGAATCAAACCCATATCTCTTACATTCTGTGTTAGTGTGCTAACCATTTACACCACCTAGGCTTACTGATGTCACCACCCCACCCACAGCTACCTGTCTATGCGGGTTCTTGTTTGACAGGTCAGTGCAGACTACTGCACTTATGTGCATATATATTCATATATATATTCATATATAAGGTAGGGCTATGTAACAAAGAGAGAGAGAGAGACGAGTGATGGGTCGGAAACTTTTATTGTGCGACTTGGCTAGCATAATAACAGGCTTAGCGGTAAAGTTTTAAATCCAGTGGACAAGTGACATGGCCCTGCCTGAGCATCAAAGGAATTAGCCGTTGGCGGCGCTGCTGTAGGCAACTCGGGGCAAATCGAGGCAAGTCAGCGATTGGACATAATGTATTTTGTGAATAACAAACGATAGCAATAATAATACAGACAATACTATGCCTACTTATATACGCATAATTAATTATACTTCCCATATTGGAGCAACTGGTACAAGCGTGAGGCAGAGACAGGCGAGAAGGACGCTGCAGGTGGCACCACCAGGCGAGACAGAAGGCCTGATCAGTAGATGACTGGAGGAGTGTCAGTTAGTGGTGTAGTGTCAATGAACTGTTTCCAGATAATTATACTCGTATATCATACAGCATATATTGTAGTTATCTGACATATATGCCTTTGTCTATCGTAATACAAAAGCAATAATGCAATAACCCACGACTGACCAGCCCAGGTATATCGATGAACATGCAGTTATGCGATATATGTTTCTGACATAAAATTAATCAAATAACAGCCCACAAAACATATGTGACACGTACATAATTATATGTATATGCACTGTCACAAATCGGCACCCATCCTGATATGACCTTAGATGTTGGCAGAACGTAAAATTCCAACAACCAACCAACTGGACCATCCGGCCCGGGCGTGACACTGGACGTATTCGACTGGGCCTTTCTATACGCATATCAAAATATTTCTTTACGAATTCCTATTCGACTGGGACCGGAAGTGGGTTTCTATACGTATGATTCGGATGTGTGCTTGTGACTCCATCCACTCCATCCGTAAATTTTGCGGATAGAAAGGGCCCAGTCGAATGCCTCCACTGTCTCTGATTGGTTCATGAAAAGGTCTCAAATGTGTCGGACTCTGGTTGGTGGCGCCCTCCCTTTGCGGGCGGCGGAACTATTCACTAAGGTCGCGTCCAGCCGTATAATTAATGGTTAAATAAGATTGTTCTCTGCACAACATTGTTCCCTGCACAACATTGTTTGCTTAAGTGTGACTTGAACAAGCGCACATTAGCCCTCATCAAGTGCACACCGGACGCGGTGGCCGAATCGGTAGAGCGCAGGCTTACCGTGCGGAAGGTCAGGTGTTCGAATCCCAGCCAAGTCAAACCGATGACTTTCAAAATTGAGACTTGTCGCTACCTAGCCTGGCATTCAGCATTACTAGGATAGTGTAAGGACTAGTTAGCACAGTGTCAGGATAATGTGCCTGAATGTAGCAATCCGGTATCTGCGGCCTTGTCTCCAAGCGGGGCAGCATTATACAGTCGCCATGAGTGCGCACTGTTACAAGTCAGTACCCATACTGACATGACTTTAGATGTTGCCAGGATGTAAAACCCCAACAAACAAACCCTAACCAAGTGCACATTAGCGATCATCAAATCACCTTTCAGAAAGAGTATAATGAAGAGTTGGATACAGTAATCTGTGACCTTACTATAAAAAGGTTCTATCTGACAAAGTGACTGAATTGGTGTTATGGATGTAACAATATTCTATCTACAAAAGTGTATCAATTATGCAGTTACACAACTGTTTCTCAACTGGTATCTTTCACTGACATATATTAAACATAATATTGTTCTATCTGCTTTGCTATCATGCATACACAGCTTCAGTCCTCATTATCTCGAAAGCACCATTTTGTCCGATGGAACCTTTTTATAGTAAGGTTGTGTACTAGTGAAGCTGCTCGTTCATTGGTTCCTCACTTGATTGCCCATACACATGACACATTCCCATACCCATGGCCCATACCCATACCCATATCGATGGCCCATACCCATGACCCATACCCATATCCATGGCCCATACCCATGACCCATACCCATATCCATGACCCAAATACATTACCAATGACCCATGATCCATACCCATGACACATTTTCTTTTTTGTGTGTGATGAATTTATTTACCCTGCTCATAACGGATAAGTGTGTTAATACTTGTTTTCACTGCTGGGCAGCACTAGTCCAATTTGGTTAAAATCTTTGGAATTTAGTTTTAATTTAGGTTTTCTTGCTTCTTGTTTATTTTTTGTAACTGTTTGTAGATTGCAAACAGTCCAAAACCCATACCCATGACCCACATCAATTACCCATATCAATGACCCATATCCATGGCCCGTATCCATGGTGCATATTCCAGACTCATATACATGGTCCATACCCATGACCCGGGATCTATACCCATAACCCATGATCCATATGGGTCATGGGTTATGGGTATGGATCCCGGGATACACCTTGGAGACAACAATAAATGTTTAATAAGTGCACCAGTATCTGAATTGGATATGTAGAATTTAATCTGAGTATGTGATTTGGTTGGGACAGTGTGCTGCTTTTATACGAGTGTGCAGATTAAATGCTTAATATGACATTAATTTAATAGAAGTATTGAGTGTTTTTTTAATTTAATAAAATATCTCTTGTTGGATGTACCGCGATAGGTTTAACTCCCATGCATTTAACCAGATCTTTGTATTTAAAAAGGAGTGGGACTTAGTTCACGCGGTAGAGTGTCCACCTTTGAAGATGTCGGTCATCATATCGATCCTGCTCAGTGGACTCATTTGCAATTTGTGCTATTTTCCGTTCCAACCAGAGGTCCACAAATGGTTCATCAAAGGGTGTGGTATGTGCTATTGGTTAGACATCTAAAGTAGTGGGAGCCACTGTAGATTGATGCCAGGAACGGCCACACATGCCAGCCAAGCCCTTGCCCAACTCTGGGGTCTGAATCTGGTATGAACATGGATTATGACTTTGATGAGTGGTTTGGCTCAGTGGACACATTTGCAATTTGGGATATTTTCCGTTCTAACCAGTGGGCCACAACTGGTTCATCAAAGGCTGTGGTATGTGCTGTCCTGTCTGTGGAAACGTGCATATAAAAGACCCCTTGCTGTTTATTGGAAAGAGTAGCCTATGTGGCAGCAGCAGGTTTCCTACAAAGAAGTATGTCAGAATGACCGTGTATGTTTGATGTCCAGTAGCCGATGATAAAAATCAATGTGCTCTACAGCCGTCATTAAATAAAACAAACTTTACTTTGCTTTACTTTGTATAAATTTACAAAACACATGTCCTTTTCTTCAGACAAGGCTGTTTTCCTACAGATCTTGAGACCAAACCTTCCAACCTGATGGTCAACTCGTTCCAATATTTGAACACCATATTGTAACCAAACACCAACCTCAGAGTGGTGACACACATCAGACCTTGCATACTGCCTGCAAGGCTGGCCTTGACCCCTTTAAAGGCTGTGCCCAGACTATTTACAGAGCCCACAATCACATTGTTTGTTTGTTGTTGTTTTACGTCCTAGCACCATTTAAGGTCATATAGGACAGGTACCGACTTGTGACAGTGCGCATTCATGGCGATATTATAGTGCTGCCCCACTGTAAGACCAGGCTGCCAGCACCATGACCTGATATCCCTCTCAGTCACATTATCCTGAGACTGAGCCAACCAGTCCTTGCCCTATTCTAATAATGCCGAGTGCCAGGCTCGGAAGCAACAAGTATCAATTTTTAAGTCATCGGTTTGACTCGACCAGGGTTCGAACCCACGATCTACCAACATGGGAGACGGACGCTCTAACTCATTCGGCCATCCCGTCTGGTCCCCCCACTCACAGGCCGACTTAAAGCTACATAGTCCGATTAAATATCAAATTTTCAAAACCAAACCAATTATCTAGATTTGATTTTACATATCTAACTTATGGTGCAGTCACACTACGACGCTTCTCCCGGCGACCCGTCAGCGTAGAAAATAAAATCTTGCGCGTTGAGAAACGTCCAACTTTTCGGTGGTTTGGGGAAAAAGATCGGCGTCAGCGAGGCGCATTATGCGCGCGTGGCCAACGTGTGTCGACGCGTTGGGGGAAAAAAAGAAAAGTTTGGCGTGACGTCTTCATCTAACCTTAAATGTTGCTAGGGCATAAAACAAAAACTCCCCAGTTTGCCGCAACGGGTGACCAATGACCCTTCTGCGCGCGCGTCCAACGCATCGCGACGCGCGCCTAATGTCCTTACCCATATATTTGTGCGCGCTGCCGGTCGTTGTTTTTTTTTTGACACGCTTAAAACCTTGGGCGACCAGCAACGCGCGCCGGCGTTGTCCGCCGACCATCAACGTCAAGCATAGTGTACCGACGTGTACCGACGCGCTCATAACGCGCCACCAGGGCGTCCAGACGTTTCACTTATTATCGCCCAAAATGACTACACGATGCCGTCTCGCCGGCGAGAAGCGTCGTAGTGTGACTGCACCATTAGATACTGATGCACTTATTACACATTTGTTTCTGCATAGAAGGCAAGCCTGAGTCAATTGAATAGAACCTGTTACTGCAGATGTCTATGGTGTCAGAGTTTTGGCAAGCTTGTCAAGACTAATTTTCCATGTTTGCACTCAAAATATCTCAAACATTTACCATTTAAAATAAAAGTAACTTTGAACTAATGTAAAGTAGATACTAGTGATCGATCCAATATATTTATCTCAGAAAAAATACAGAAATTCAAAACCATCGAACTATGCAACTTTAATAGGAGTGGATGGCTGAATTGGTAAGAGCGCTGGCTGGTTTACGTGTGAGTTTGAACTACCGCCCGAGTCAAAACAATGGCATACAAAATCTATACCTGTCGCTACCTAGCCTGGCGCTCGGCATGAATAGGATAGGGCAAGGACTGGTTTGATTACAGGTCAGTGTCAGGATAATGTGACTCAGTGGGATATTGGGCCATAGTGTCCACTCTCTCAGCACTATGAAATTGCCATGAGTGCATACTGTTACAAGTCAGTACAATAAGCAAATAATCATGTTCATCTCTTCTCCTGTTTTTTTTTTTATCTATTATCGCTGACTTTGGTCTGAGCGAATATATATTTGATTTGATAAATGACATAAGTAAACTTATGGTACATACAGTTTTGGTAAGGATGTTTTCTATGCTTTCTGGGAGGGAGACCATGCCAAGATTCAGCAGGTAATTGGACCACATAAAAAAATCTCCTGATGATCATAAAGCGACACAAACTGCAGTAGTATGGCCATATTTCACATTCATCAGTTCTGGCCAAAGCCATCGTACAAGGCACAGGAAAGTGGAGACGGCAACAGACAAGAGGAATGCGTTGGAGTTGAGCCAAGGCTGGTAGCATGGTGAGTTCTGTGGTGCCCTAAAGACGCTTGCGATTAGGGGATTGATGATGATGATGGCGGTGATGATGATGATGATGATGATGATGATGATGATTGCGCAGCATGTTCAGAATCCCGGTCATAGCACCTGTATTCTGGGGTGTCATGCAAACAGAGAGAATGGAAGAGAGGGGAATGGAAGAGAGGGGAATGGAAGAGGGGGAATGGGAGAGGGGGGAATGGAAGAGAGGGAATGGAAGAGAGGGGGGAACACAAGAGGAGGCGCTCGGGTAGCTAGGGTAGTTCGCGCTAAAGACACCAGGTGCGTGGATCGCAGTCGCGAAACGGACGGTATATGTGAGCGCTCCAGTCGTCAGTTTTAGTCGGGAAACGGGTTGGGTCGGGTCGGGTCGGGTCGCGTCGGGCAGTCAGTTTTAGCACGTGAATCGTAAACGGGAGGTGTGTGCCAGGCATAACCTATGACAAACTGCATATTCTACAACCCCGAGCCGTCCTCCGGCGGAACGCCACTGCCGTCATAGCCTTAAGCCCAGAACTCGGCTCATTTGGGACGGATCTACCGCGTTAGCTAATTAAATATGGAGTATAATGAATTATGCTAATATAAAGCATGGAGAAAGAATATTATTTGTTGTCGTTTGATTATTACTGAATATTGTTGAGACTGGACGCAGACTGGACGCTCCCACCAGCTGTACGTGCAACTAACCTGCATCAACTTATACCTAATGTAGACCTAACGTATGTCGACATAATCCCATCATACACATGGCGTATGTCTAACGTTTAAGACACACGTGGCCGCACGTGAAAATTTTGAACATGTTAACAAAAAATTCGGAGCTTCAACGTGTGTCGCCGTCGTACGTTCTGTTCACGTTCAGCGAACGTCAATGACATTAAACGGACGTTATTCCAACGCTCCTCACTACGTTCAACTACGTTCCACTACGTTGACCCCCATTAAACCGAGTGCAAATGCCCACGGGGTGTAATGGGAACGTCAGGAGAACGTCAGGAGAACGTCAGGAGAACGTCAGGAGAACGTGCATTCAACGTACGTTCAACGTCTCATGACATAGCTAACGTCACGTAACGTTCTTCTGGCGATGGAATAACGTTCATAACATTCCGTGAGCGTCATTACGTTGACCTCTCTCGTTGAATGACGGTATCACTACGCTTTACCGACGTTACGCTCTCGTCCACTACGCTGCATCCACGTTCAACTTCTGCCCAAATTTGCATACTATGCCGAGAAGTTCAACGTTCTTCACGTTCTCCCTACGTCGACGTCGTTACGTCGTAGTGTGACAGGGCCATTAGACGACATATGCAAACGTATCCAGAATGTATACGATGTATGCCTAACGTTTATGTAACGTAAGTGCTTACACAGATGACCCTGTGGATAGCATGGCCGAATGAGTTGAGCGTCCGTCTCCCGATTTGGTAGATCTCGGAATTCGAACCCACAGGTTCGAATCCTGGTCAAGTCAAACCAATGACTTTAAAATGTTTACTTGTCGTTTCCTAGCCAGGCGCTCGCCATTATTAGGATAGGGCAAATACTGGTTGGCTCAGTGTCAGGATAATGTGACTGAGTGGGATATCAGGTCATTAACTTACAGATTAACTTACAGATCCTCTTCTGACTGATCTAGTCCCTATAGACCTATTTCAATGTTTGTAAACATCGTGTATGCGCGCGCAGCTTGGCTGCAGAACGAATGCACACTGCCATTGAGTTTGCCGGTACGCGCAGTGCAAAACGTTTATTTTATTCAAAATTAATAGAAATGCACAACCCTAACCATATAAATTTAATATAATCTATTCGTTGAATTTGTTTTCTATATGTCTACCAAGCAGTTTGTTTTTAAGTGGTGCAGTTTTAGAGATATTTCACTTTTTCTGTATGAAGATTGCCCACGGCCATTGACAATGCATTGAGTTTGCCGGTACGCGCAGTGCAAAACGTCAGTTTTATTCAAAATTAATAGAAATGCACAACCCTAACCGTATAAATTTAATATAATCTATTCTTTGAATATGTTTGTTATATGTGTACCAAGCAGTTTGTTTCTAAGTGGTGTAGTTTTAGAGATATTTCACTTTTTCTGTATGAAGATTGGCAACGGCCATTGACAATGCATTGAGTTTGCCGGTACGCGCAGTGCAAAACGTTTATTTTATTCAAAATTAATAGAAATGCACAAACCTAACCGTATAAATTTAATATAATCTATTCTTTGAATATGTTTTTTATATGTGTGCCAAGCAGTTTGTTTCTAAGTGGTGTAGTTTTAGAGATATTTCAGTTTTTCTGTATGAAGATTGCCCACGGCCATTGACAATGCATTGAGTTTGTCGGTACGCACAGTGCAAAACGTTTATTTTATTCAAAATTAATTGAAATGCACAACCCTAACCGTATAAATTTAATATAATGTATTTGTTGACTATGTTTTCTATATGTGTACCAAGCAGTTTGTTTCTAAGTGGTTTAGTTTAGAGATATTTCACCTTTTCTCTATGAAGATTGCTCATAGCCATTGAGTTTGCAGTGTGTCAGTGTGTCGTCCTGCAGCCAAAAGCCGCGCGCACTGACCTAGATACCCGTTCTGACGTCACATGAAATAGGTCTATTGAGCCTCTAATGCCAGCTCGTTATGGTAATAAAAAAAAGGTTTGTGCACACATATGGAGTTGAACAGAGCCTTGAAGTCATATAATCGCGGGTGTTCTCTCCAATGTCTATCCAGCTTTCTCTCAAATGCTTCCACCATTGGTGCTTTAACCACTTGGTCTGGAAGACTGTTCCACGGATCTGTCACTCGAAAGAAAAATGAGTATTTCATGACCTCAATTCTGGGCCTCTCCTTGATGATAATGATGCAGCACTACAAAGTCACCATAAGTACGCACTTTCACAAGTCGGTACCCGTCCTGCTATGACTTTAGATGTTGCCAGGATGTAAAACACCAACAATTAACCAACCCCTGCTGTGTTGATGGCAGTATATTCTAAGTCAGGCCTACACTGACAGCACTAAGCCACAGCGCACAGTCGTATGCGTGAGAAACCACCGTGGCCACGTGACCACACCCGCCCCCCCCCCCCTACAGCCGCCATCTTGGATCCACGGGTGGGGGCGGCAAGAAGAGTTGGGGACTCGTCACGCTCCGGTTGGTGGGACGACCATTGTGTATGTGAAGGGGTGGGGCGGGGGGGGGGAGGAAGATGGGGGGGGGTGAAGGGCTGTAAATTGATGGAAGGCCTGTTATTGTGGTTGGGTGGTTGTTGGAGTTTTACGTCCTGGCAACATTTGAAGTCATATCAGGACAGGTTGAGGGAGAGGAGGGACATTGGATTGGTGTTTACGTGGTATTGCCCCTGAACACTTGTGACAGTGTGCACTCATGGCAACGTTATAGTGCTGTCCCCACTTGGAAATCTGACCCGATTTCCCACTCAGTCACATTATCCTGACACTGAGCAAACCAGTCCATGCCGTATCCTAATAATGCCGAGCATCTGGCTAGAAAGCGACAAGTATCAATTTTTAAGTCATTGGTTTAACTCGAGCTGTGGGTTCGAACCCCATGATCCACCAAAACAGGAGACGGACACTCAACTCATTCGATCATCCCGTCTGGTCTGTTATTGTGGTGGTGGTGATGGTGGTGGTGGTAAAAGGTTACTTACAACGTGTCTTCATGTTCGGTCAAACCAGACGGGATGGCCGAATAAGTTAGAGTGTCCGTCTCCCATGTTGGTAGACCATGGGTTCGAGCCCTTGTCATGTCAAACCAATGACTTTAAAATTGATACTTGTCACTTCCTAGCCAGGCGCTAGGCATTATTAGGATAGGGCAAGGACTGGTTGGCTCGGTGTCGGGATAGTGTGACCGAGTGGTCATGGTGCTGGCGGCCTGGTCTCCTGGTGGGGCAGCACTATAAAGTCACCACGAGTGTGCACTGTCACAAGTCAGTACCCGTCCTGATATGACCTTAGATGTTGCTAGGACGAAAAACAACAACAAACAAAATCATGTTCGGTCAAAATAACCAAGACATGGTCCCACTGCTTCACTGGTCACAGCTGGTCCAGTGTATTATTAACAACCCCACCCCAACAACGTAATTCATAAACTCACATAACTAACTACACTAGAGTTACACTAGAATATTTCTAACAAACTGACATTTATATACCACTTGCCTAAATGTAACTGAAAATTAAAACTTACTACAACTTTACCAACTGAATACAGAAGATAACTTCTGCTTACATTCTAAATACTATGTAAATACTCACATTGATCTGACTAATATTGATCTAGTTATATCACACTACTGTTACCATATTGCTATGGAACTTTTGGGTTACAGAATTTCATTGTGTTATATGCTGCAAATTGTGTATTCAACAGTTATTGTATACCTTATTCTATATACCTTTTGTGTAAATAACCTTGAATTGAAAAATGGCTGGAAGACCAGTGCTTCGGCACTGACAAAAGACTTTCAGCAGAATAAACATATTTACCACACAAAAAAGAGATATAGCAATTCAAAATTGGCTCCAGCCTACGTTGAATCTTGTTTTATCATGGCGTTGGCTCGTGGGTTTTAATCCCATATCTGCCACGCCCACTTTGGCGCATATGCAGTGTACGTTCACCTTGCTACATCAGGTTACATTATATATATATACAGTAAAACCTCGCTATACTGACCCCTCCACAGATCGACCACTCCCCTATATCGATCGCTTTATTTGGGTCCCAACAATACTATTGTAAGGATATTCTAACTCTCTAAACCGACCAGCTCCCTAAATGGACCACTTAAAGTCAGTCCCATGGTCGATCGATTTAGAGAGGTTTTACAGTATATATATATACCTTATATATGTATACCTGATATATATAAATGTATATGTATCCCTCATATTTAAACTAAAGGTTGACTGGTTGTTGGAGTTTTACATCCTGGCAACATCAAAGGTCATATCAGGACGGGTACCGACTTGGGACAGTGCGCACTCATGCCGACTTTATAGTGCTGCCCACTGGGAAATCAGGCCACCGGCACCGTGACCCTATTTCCCACTCATTCACATTATCCTGACACTGAGCTAACCTCTCCTTGCCCTATCCTAATAATGCCTGGTTAGGAAGCGACAAGTATCAATTTTAAAGTCATTGGTTTGACTCGACCAGGGTTCGAACCCACGATCCCATGGTCCTATTATTGCAGAGCGCCTGGCTAGTGAGCTAGGAAGTGACAATGTGCTCTAGAGGTCTCGGTAAATAAAACAAGCTTTACTTTTAGGAAGTGACAAGTATCAATTTTATAAGTCATTGGTTTGACTCAACCGGGAACTGAACTCCCGACCTCCCGCACACGAGGCCCGCGCTCTACCGATTTGGCCACCACGTCCGGTATTAAACTAAACCCACATACTGCAAATAACTAACTCACCTAACTAACAACGATGAGGTAACACTGGAATATTTCTATTAAACTGACAGTCACCCACTCCTTGTCTAACTTCAACTGGTCATGTCCTACATGAAAACGTGTTACAACTTTACTTAAAGGCCCTGTCACACTACGACGTACAGCGTCAGCGCGTGCTCAACGTTCGAAAATTTGCCAGTATGTCGGCATTCATCAAACTTTTCAGCGGCGGGGGATAAAAATGGGTGTACACACAACGTACACACAACTTACACACAACGTATGTAGCGTATGCAGAATGTATCTCTGACATATTGCTAGCATATGAGAGCGTTCATGTGCCTCGCAAAACATTCACAAAAATTTCACAAAACGCTTGCATACACTCACAGGAAACTGACCAATGGTATGTATGTTACTCCATCGCTAGAAGTACGGTGTATATGTTAAGTACGCTGGAGATATGGCAGGCATAGGTTCAAAGTATGCTAGGAGTACGTTATGCATCTGTTGGTAGTACATGGACTGTATGTGGACTGCACGTTCCCACCAGCTGAACGTACAGCTAACGTGCAGGATCATATTCCAACGTATCCCTAATGTACTCTCCCAACATACACTGATGTATCCCGAATGTACATGCAGTGTATGTTCAACGTACGAGCCACACATCGACACACATTGTAAATTTTGAGCATGCGCAAAATTAGTTTGGAGCCTCGATGCACAGCGACGTAAGACGACGTATAATGTTGTATCCGGAACGTACCCGACGTACGCCCAATGTATACATACCGCATGACGATGTACGCCGACGTGTTGGTCGAAAATCACATATGTCGGCATACGCTAAAGCTATACCTGATAGTGTGACAGGCCCTTTAAGTTGTGTAGTGCGATGGATAGGAGTTACTATTATTTTTCTGAGATAAATATATTAAATTGGTTATTATATTCTACCTTACTTTAATTTGAAGTAAATTTGATTTTGAATGGCTAACTGGTGAGATATTTGAAGTGCAACCATGTGAAATTAATTTCGGCAAGCATGCCAAAACTCTTGACACCATAGGTTTATGCAGTAACAAGTTTTGATTAAATTGACTCAGTGTCCCCTTCTATGTGGCAACAAATGCTTAAGAAGAAGTTTATCAGTATTTAAGTTTTATATGTAGAATCAAATCTAGCTGAATGTTTTGGTTTTGAAAGTTGATATACAGCTTTAAATGAATACAGAAGATATCTTCTGCCCACAATCTAAATGCCATGAAAATACTCACATCGATCCATCTAATACTTATGTCGTGATATGACACTAGTGTTTCCATATCACTGCGGTACTTGTAGGATCCTATACTTATGTCGTCATATGACACTAGTGTTTCCATATCACTGTGGTACTTGTAGGATCCTATATTTATGTCGTCATATGACACTAGTGTTTCCATATCACTGCGGTACTTGTAGGATCCTATACTTATGTTGTCATATGACACTAGTGTTTCCATATCACTGTGGTACTTGTAGGATCCTATATTTATGTCGTCATATGACACTAGTGTTTCCATATCACTGTGGTACTTGTAGGATCCTATATTCATGTTGTGATATGACACTAGTGTTTCCATATCACTGTGGTACTTGTAGGATCCTATATTCATGTTGTCATATGACACTAGTGTTTCCATATCACTGTGGTACTTGTAGGATCCTATATTCATGTTGTCATATGACACTAGTGTTTCCATATCACTGCGGTACTTGTAGGATCCTATACTTATGTTGTCATATGACACTAGTGTTTCCATATCACTGCGGTACTTGTAGGATCCTATATTTATGTCGTCATATGACACTAGTGTTTCCATATCACTGCGGTACTTGTAGGATCCTATACTTATGTCGTCATATGACACTAGTGTTTCCATATCACTGCGGTACTTGTAGGATCCTATACTTATGTCGTCATATGACACTAGTGTTTCCATATCACTGTGGTACTTGTAGGATCCTATACTTATGTCGTCATATGACACTAGTGTTTCCATATCACTGCGGTACTTGTAGGATCCTATATTTATGTTGTCATATGACACTAGTGTTTCCATATCACTGCTGTACTTGTAGGATCCTATACTTATGTCGTGATATGACACTAGTGTTTCCATATCACTGCGGTACTTGTAGGATCCTATATTTATGTCGTCATATGACACTAGTGTTTCCATATCACTGCGGTACTGGTAGGATCATATACTTATGTCGTCATATGACACTAGTGTTTCCATATCACTGGTACTTGTAGGATCCTATACTTATGTTGTGATATGACACTAGTGTTTCCATATCACTGTGGTACTTGTAGGATCCTATACTTATGTTGTCATATGACACTAGTGTTTCCATATCACTGTGGTACTTGTAGGATCCTATACTTATGTTGTCATATGACACTAGTGTTTCCATATCACTGCGGTACTTGTAGGATCCTATATTTATGTCGTCATATGACACTAGTGTTTCCATATCACTGCGGTACTTGTAGGATCCTATATTTATGTTGTCATATGACACTAGTGTTTCCATATCACTGCGGTACTTGTAGGATCCTATATTTATGTCGTCATATGACACTAGTGTTTCCATATCACTGTGGTACTTGTAGGATCCTATACTTATGTCGTGATATGACACTAGTGTTTCCATATCACTGCGGTACTTGTAGGATCCTATATTTATGTTCTCATATGACACTAGTGTTTCCATATCACTGCAGTACTTGTAGGATCCTATACTTATGTTGTCATATGACACTAGTGTTTCCATATCACTGCGGTACTTGTAGGATCCTATATTCATGTTGTCATATGACACTAGTGTTTCCATATCACTGTGCTACTTGTAGGATCCTATACTTATGTTGTCATATGACACTAGTGTTTCCATATCACTGCGGTACTTGTAGGATCCTATATTTATGTCGTCATATGACACTAGTGTTTCCATATCA
Source organism: Branchipolynoe longqiensis (assembly GCA_030323885.1). Taxonomy (NCBI): domain Eukaryota; kingdom Metazoa; phylum Annelida; class Polychaeta; order Phyllodocida; family Polynoidae; genus Branchipolynoe; species Branchipolynoe longqiensis. Next base: position 131,896 of record JASIRB010000090.1, on the reverse strand, counting down.
CTGCAGTACTTGTAGGATCCTATACTTATGTTGTCATATGACACTAGTGTTTCCATATCACTGCGGTACTTGTAGGATCCTATACTTATGTTGTCATATGACACTAGTGTTTCCATATCACTGTGGTACTTGTAGGATCCTATATTTATGTTGTCATATGACACTAGTGTTTCCATATCACTGCTGTACTTGTAGGATCCTATATTTATGTCGTCATATGACACTAGTGTTTCCATATCACTGTGGTACTTGTAGGATCCTATATTTATGTTGTCATATGACACTAGTGTTTCCATATCACTGCGGTACTTGTAGGATCCTATACTTATGTTCTCATATGACACTAGTGTTTCCATATCACTGCGGTACTTGTAGGATCCTATATTTATGTTGTCATATGACACTAGTGTTTCCATATCACTGCTGTACTTGTAGGATCCTATACTTATGTCGTCATATGACACTAGTGTTTCCATATCACTGTGGTACCTGTAGGATCCTATATTTATGTCGTCATATGACACTAGTGTTTCCATATCACTGTGGTACTTGTAGGATCCTATATTCATGTTGTGATATGACACTAGTGTTTCCATATCACTGTGCTACTTGTAGGATCCTATATTCATGTTGTCATATGACACTAGTGTTTCCATATCACTGCTGTACTTGTAGGATCCTATACTTATGTCGTCATATGACACTAGTGTTTCCATATCACTGCGGTACTTGTAGGATCCTATACTTATGTTGTCATATGACACTAGTGTTTCCATATCACTGTGCTACTTGTAGGATCCTATATTTATGTCGTCATATGACACTAGTGTTTCCATATCACTGCAGTACTTGTAGGATCCTATACTTATGTTGTCATATGACACTAGTGTTTCCATATCACTGCTGTACTTGTAGGATCCTATATTTATGTCGTCATATGACACTAGTGTTTCCATATCACTGCAGTACTTGTAGGATCCTATATTTATGTTGTCATATGACACTAGTGTTTCCATATCACTGCTGTACTTGTAGGATCCTATATTTATGTCGTCATATGACACTAGTGTTTCCATATCACTGTGGTACTTGTAGGATCCTATATTTATGTCGTCATATGACACTAGTGTTTCCATATCACTGTGGTACTTGTAGGATCCTATATTCATGTTGTCATATGACACTAGTGTTTCCATATCACTGTGCTACTTGTAGGATCCTATATTCATGTTGTCATATGACACTAGTGTTTCCATATCACTGCTGTACTTGTAGGATCCTATACTTATGTCGTCATATGACACTAGTGTTTCCATATCACTGCGGTACTTGTAGGATCCTATACTTATGTTGTCATATGACACTAGTGTTTCCATATCACTGGTACTTGTAGGATCCTATATTTATGTCGTCATATGACACTAGTGTTTCCATATCACTGCAGTACTTGTAGGATCCTATACTTATGTTGTCATATGACACTAGTGTTTCCATATCACTGCTGTACTTGTAGGATCCTATATTTATGTCGTCATATGACACTAGTGTTTCCATATCACTGCAGTACTTGTAGGATCCTATACTTATGTCGTCATATGACACTAGTGTTTCCATATCACTGTGGTACTTGTAGGATCCTATACTTATGTTGTCATATGACACTAGTGTTTCCATATCACTGCTGTACTTGTAGGATCCTATACTTATGTCGTCATATGACACTAGTGTTTCCATATCACTGCGGTACTTGTAGGATCCTATACTTATGTCGTCATATGACACTAGTGTTTCCATATCACTGGTACTTGTAGGATCCTATATTTATGTCGTCATATGACACTAGTGTTTCCATATCACTGCGGTACTTGTAGGATCCTATACTTATGTTGTCATATGACACTAGTGTTTCCATATCACTGCGGTACTTGTAGGATCCTATATTTATGTCGTCATATGACACTAGTGTTTCCATATCACTGCAGTACTTGTAGGATCCTATACTTATGTCGTCATATGACACTAGTGTTTCCATATCACTGTGCTACTTGTAGGATCCTATATTCATGTTGTCATATGACACTAGTGTTTCCATATCACTGCTGTACTTGTAGGATCCTATACTTATGTCGTCATATGACACTAGTGTTTCCATATCACTGCGGTACTTGTAGGATCCTATACTTATGTTGTCATATGACACTAGTGTTTCCATATCACTGGGTACTTGTAGGATCCTATATTTATGTCGTCATATGACACTAGTGTTTCCATATCACTGCGTACTTGTAGGATCCTATACTTATGTTGTCATATGACACTAGTGTTTCCATATCACTGCTGTACTTGTAGGATCCTATATTTATGTCGTCATATGACACTAGTGTTTCCATATCACTGCGGTACTTGTAGGATCCTATACTTATGTCGTGATATGACACTAGTGTTTCCATATCACTGCTGTACTTGTAGGATCCTATATTTATGTTGTCATATGACACTAGTGTTTCCATATCACTGTGGTACTTGTAGGATCCTATATTTATGTCGTGATATGACACAAGTGTTTCCATATCACTGTGGTACTTGTAGGATCCTATACTTATGTCGTCATATGACACTAGTGTTTCCATATCACTGCGGTACTTGTAGGATCCTATACTTATGTCGTCATATGACACTAGTGTTTCCATATCACTGCGGTACTTGTAGGATCCTATATTTATGTCGTCATATGACACTAGTGTTTCCATATCACTGTGGTACTTGTAGGATCCTATACTTATGTCGTCATATGACACTAGTGTTTCCATATCACTGCGGTACTTGTAGGATCCTATACTTATGTCGTCATATGACACTAGTGTTTCCATATCACTGTGGTACTTGTAGGATCCTATACTTATGTCGTGATATGACACTAGTGTTTCCATATCACTGCGGTACTTGTAGGATCCTATACTTATGTTCTCATATGACACTAGTGTTTCCATATCACTGCAGTACTTGTAGGATCCTATACTTATGTTGTCATATGACACTAGTGTTTCCATATCACTGCGGTACTTGTAGGATCCTATATTTATGTCGTCATATGACACTAGTGTTTCCATATCACTGCGGTACTTGTAGGATCCTATACTTATGTTGTCATATGACACTAGTGTTTCCATATCACTGCGGTACTTGTAGGATCCTATACTTATGTCGTCATATGACACTAGTGTTTCCATATCACTGTGGTACTTGTAGGATCCTATATTTATGTCGTCATATGACACTAGTGTTTCCATATCACTGTGGTACTTGTAGGATCCTATATTTATGTTGTCATATGACACTAGTGTTTCCATATCACTGTGGTACTTGTAGGATCCTATATTCATGTCGTCATATGACACTAGTGTTTCCATATCACTGCGGTACTTGTAGGATCCTATATTCATGTCGTCATATGACACTAGTGTTTCCATATCACTGTGGTACTTGTAGGATCCTATACTTATGTCGTGATATGACACTAGTGTTTCCATATCACTGCTGTACTTGTAGGATCCTATACTTATGTCGTCATATGACACTAGTGTTTCCATATCACTGCAGTACTTGTAGGATCCTATACTTATGTTGTCATATGACACTAGTGTTTCCATATCACTGTGCTACTTGTAGGATCCTATATTTATGTCGTCATATGACACTAGTGTTTCCATATCACTGTGGTACTTGTAGGATCCTATACTTATGTCGTCATATGACACTAGTGTTTCCATATCACTGCGGTACTTGTAGGATCCTATACTTATGTCGTCATATGACACTAGTGTTTCCATATCACTGTGGTACTTGTAGGATCCTATATTTATGTCGTCATATGACACTAGTGTTTCCATATCACTGCGGTACTTGTAGGATCCTATACTTATGTTGTCATATGACACTAGTGTTTCCATATCACTGTGGTACTTGTAGGATCCTATATTTATGTCGTCATATGACACTAGTGTTTCCATATCACTGTGGTACTTGTAGGATCCTATATTCATGTTGTCATATGACACTAGTGTTTCCATATCACTGTGGTACTTGTAGGATCCTATATTTATGTCGTCATATGACACTAGTGTTTCCATATCACTGCGGTACTTGTAGGATCCTATATTTATGTCGTCATATGACACTAGTGTTTCCATATCACTGCGGTACTTGTAGGATCCTATACTTATGTCGTCATATGACACTAGTGTTTCCATATCACTGTGGTACTTGTAGGATCCTATATTTATGTTGTCATATGACACTAGTGTTTCCATATCACTGTGGTACTTGTAGGATCCTATACTTATGTTGTCATATGACACTAGTGTTTCCATATCACTGTGGTACTTGTAGGATCCTATACTTATGTTGTCATATGACACTAGTGTTTCCATATCACTGCGGTACTTGTAGGATCCTATATTTATGTCGTCATATGACACTAGTGTTTCCATATCACTGTGGTACTTGTAGGATCCTATATTTATGTCGTCATATGACACTAGTGTTTCCATATCACTGTGGAACTTGTAGGATCCTATATTTATGTTGTCATATGACACTAGTGTTTCCATATCACTGGTACTTGTAGGATCCTATATTTATGTCGTCATATGACACTAGTGTTTCCATATCACTGTGGTACTTGTAGAATCCTATAAGGAATCCATTGTGCTATATGTGCTTATATATGCTGAGAATTGTGCATTGAACTGCTATCGTTAGCTCATATTAATACATATATTTTCGATATACCATTTAAAAAAATAAATAATCCCGAATTGAACAAATGGCTGGAAGACCAGTGCTTCAGTGCTGACAAAAGAACTTATTTAACCAAATAAACATATTCACAACACCAAATATATATTTGGGTGTATATAGATGTAGGTGTATATAGGTATGTATATATCAGATATATATATGTCAGGTATATATATCAAGTATATATATCAGGTATATATATATATCAGGTATGTATAGTAGGTGTATATACCAGCTGTATAAATCAGGTATATGTATATTTAATGTATATACCAGGTATATATATATCAGGTATATATATAAGTATGCATATACCTTAAATATATGTCATAAAGATATATATGTAATATACGTCCATATATATAATGCCAATTTGCCACATATATAATGATCAATCTGTAGTCGGTGAGGGTTGGGTGGGGTGTGTGTGGAACAAGTTGTTGTAGGAGGGAATGGTTGGCGTGGTAGGGACGGTGCCGTGGGGAGGAGTGGGGAGGGTAACCTCAATAGACAGCCCTGGGTCTGTATACTGCAAGCGTAGTCGCATGTGAAGGTGGACTTAGCTTTGTAGTGTATGCCGAGGGGTGAGGGGGGGGGGGGGGGGGGGGGGAGGAGGGGGGGAGAGGGGGGAGGGGGAGGGGAGGGGTTCATGGACCATACCCATATGTGCTTCATGGACACCTCACTGACTTTTCTTTTTAAATTGTTGTTTTAACCAAATTGGCTGTGTTTACTGGGTTTTATTTAGTTCCAATATGTAGCATATATATATAGAGAGAGATAGATTATATTGCGGTAATTTGTGTTTATCTGGTATGGTAGATGTTGGGGGGTTGTTGTTTTGTTTTGATTATGTACAATATGTATACATAAATATATGTACATATATATATCAGGGGTTCAGGCGCAAACCACGTAAACGCCAATCCAAAAGTTATAATAAAATTAATTATTTCTACCTGGAAATAATGTTAATTCTCATTAATTCCACCTTTCTTGTGATGACATGATTATGGAGCAATGATAAAACAAAGTATGAATTTTTGTTAATGTCCTTTATGACTGTTCGAAGCAAATGTTTATGTCAATTTTTAGATTGGTGTTTACGTGGTTTTGAGCATGAACGCTTCATGTGTACATATATATATATATATATATATATATATATATATATATATATATAAAAGTTAGGCTACTGTAATAGAGGAAGGAAGAGACTGAGTGGTTGGGTCGGACACTTTAATTGAGCGTCTAGATTATGAAATCAGGAAGCAGAGTGACTGGCCAGGGCAGAGATCAGACCCGTTGAGTGGCAGTCGCACCCCGTGGCCGGGGCAAATCCCGAGGCAGAGTCAACGATTAGACAATAATATAACTAACAAAGTATACGAAATAATAATAATAATGAAACTCAGCCTGTTTCTATATCTGATAATTCATTATACACGTATATATATATATATACTATATAGTATATATATATGTAAAGGGTTCTACTTGTAGTTTAGTATTCTGCTGCAAGGGAGGGAGGGGGAAAGGATGTGGATAAAGGGGGGGGGGTCGAGGAGGGGAGGGGAGTAATGGGGGAGAAGAGGGGAAAGCAGTTTAGTATGCTGCTTAGAGGGAGGGACGAAAGGACAGAGAAGGGGTAGGAATGGGGGGGGGGGGGTGTTAGTGGAGGGGAGAGGGGTAATGGCGGGAGAAGAGGGGAAAGCGGAGGGGAGGGTTAAGGGGGAGGGGCGTGGGAAATTGGGGGAAGGGGGGGGGTAAGGGGAATGAGAATGGAAGAGCGGGGAGAGGGAGGGAATGGGCTTGATGAAGAAGGGGAAGGCCAGGAAGGAGTAGGGACAGCGATGGTGGGGAGGGAGAGTGGAGGGGAGGAGAGTGGAAGGAGATGGGGTGGAAGGTGGCAATGGGAGGGGGAGGGGATGGGAGGGGGAGGAAGGGATAGGGAGGGGGATGGGGGGGGGAGGAGGGGAGGGGGGGAGGAGGCAAGGACAGGAAGGAGAGTGGAGGGGAAAGGGAGGAGGGGAGTGTAGGGGCGGGGGAGGAAGGGAGTGTAGGGGCGGGGGAGGATGGGGAGGGGAGGGGGAGAGTGGAGTGAAGAGGGGAGAGTGGAAGGGATGGGAGAGGAGGGAGAGAGGAGGGGGAGTGGAGGGGAGGCGGGAGTGGGACAGGGAAGAAGGAAGAGGGGAAATGGGGGAGGGAGAGAGGAGGGGGAGGGGGAGAGTGGAGCGGGGTGGGGAGGGGGGGGGGGGACTTGCTGGGCACTGACCCAAATCCCGTTATGTACAGTCGAGGTAGAGGTGGGCGCGCCGTGGTGTGTGGACTGGGGACCGGGGACCTCGGACCGGGGACGGGGGGCTGCCACACGGCGATCACACACACACAGGGATTCAGTCCCACTGTCCGTACGGACCTGGTCCGGAACACTGCAGCAACTGTTCAACATCCACCCCAACCCAACACACGGGGCCACAGTGGTATGTATACCTCCCTGTTCAACACCCACCCCAACCCAACACATGGGACCAAAGTGGTATGTATAACTACTTGTTCAACACTCACCCCAACGCAACACACGGGGCCACAGTGGTATGTATACCTACCTGTTCAACACCCACCCCAACCGAACACATGGGACCAAAGTGGTATGTATAACTACTTGTTCAACACTCACCCCAACCCAACACACGGGGCCACAGTGGTATGTATACCTACCTGTTCAACACCCACCCCACCCCAACACATGGGACCACAGTGGTACATACACCTAACTGTTCAACACCCAACCCAACCCAACACACAGGACCACAGTGGTACATACACCTACCTGATCAACACTCACCCCAACCCAACACACAGCACCACAGTGGTACGCACCCCTACCTGTTCAACACCAACTCAACACACAACACCACAGTCGTATGTACACCTACCTGTTCAACACTCACCCCAACCCAACACATGGTACCACAGTGGTATGTACACCTACCTGTTCAACACCCACCAAACCCAACACACGGCACCACAGTGGTACGCACACTTACCTGTTCAACACCAACCCGAACCCAACACACGCCACCAAAGTGGTACATACACCTACCTGTTCAACACCCACCCCAACCCAACACACAGGACCACAATGGTACATCCACCTACCCATTCAACACTCACCCCAACTCAACACATGGGACCACAGTGGTACATACACCTACCTGTTCAACACTCACCCCAACCCAACGCACAGGACCACAGTGGTACGTACACCTACCTGTTCAACACTCACCCCAACCCAATGCACAGGACCACAGTGGTACATACACCTACCTGTTCAACACTCACCCCAACCCAATGCACCGGACCACAGTGGTACATACACCTACCTGTTCAACACTCACCCCAACCCAACGCACAGGACCACAGTGGTACGTACACCTACCTGTTCAACACCCACCCCAACCCAACGCACAGGACCACAGTGGTACATACACCTACCTGTTCAACACTCACCCCAACCCAACGCACAGGTCCACAGTGGTACATACACCTACCTGTTCAACACTCACCCCAACCCAACGCACAGGACCACAGTGGTACGTACACCTACCTGTTCAGCACTCACCCCAACCCAATGCACAGGACCACAGTGGTCCGTACACCTACCTGTTCAACACTCACCCCAACCCAACGCACAGGACCACAGTGGTACATACACCTACTGTTCAACACTCACCCCAACCCAACGCACAGGTCCACAGTGGTACATACACCTACCTGTTCAACACTCACCCCAACCCAACGCACAGGACCACAGTGGTACGTACACCTACCTGTTCAGCACTCACCCCAACCCAATGCACAGGACCACAGTGGTCCGTACACCTACCTGTTCAACACCCACCCCAACCCAACGCACAGGACCACAGTGGTACATACACCTACCTGTTCAACACTCACCCCAACCCAACGCACAGGTCCACAGTGGTACATACACCTACCTGTTCAACACTCACCCCAACCCAACGCACAGGACCACAGTGGTACGTACACCTACCTGTTCAGCACTCACCCCAACCCAATGCACAGCACCACAGTGGTCCGTACACCTACCTGTTCAACACTCCCCCCAAACCCAACACATGGGACCACAGTGGTACATACACCTACCTGTTCAACACTCACCCCAACCCAACACACAGGACCACAGTGGTACATACACCTACCTGTTCAACACTCACCCCAACCCAACACACAGGACCACAGTGGTACGTACACCTACCTGTTCAACACTCACCCCAACCCAATGCACAGGACCACAGTGGTACGTACACCTACCTGTTCAACACTCACCCCAACCCAACGCACAGGACCACAGTGGTACATACACCTACCTGTTCAACACTCACCCCAACCCAACGCACAGGACCACAGCGGTACGTACACCTACCTGTTCAACACTCACCCAACCCAACGCACAGGACCACAGTGGTATGTACACCTACCTGTTCAACACCCATCCCAACCCAACACATGGGACCACAGTGGTATGTACACCTACCTGTTCAACACCCACCAAACCCAACACACGGGACCACAATGCTACAAACAGCTACCTGTTCAATGCCCACCAAACCCAACACACAGGACCACAGTGGTACGTACACCTACCTGTTCAACACCCATCCCAACCCAACACATGGGAGCACAGTGGTACGTACACCTACCTGTTCAACATCCACCCCAACCCAACACCTGGGACCACAGTGGTATGTACACCTACCTGTTCAACACCCACCCCAACCCAACACATGGGACCACAGTGGTATGTACACCTACCTGTTCAAACCACCCACCTCAACCCAATACATGGGAGCACAGTGGTACATACACCTACCTGTTCAACACCCACCCCAACCCACACATGGGACCACAGTGGTACGTACACCTACCTGTTCAACACTCACCCCAACCCAACGCACAGGACCACAGTGGTACATACACCTACCTGTTCAACACTCACCCCAACCCAACGCACAGGTCCACAGTGGTACATACACCTACCTGTTCAACACTCACCCCAACCCACGCACAGGACCACAGTGGTACGTACACCTACCTGTTCAGCACTCACCCCAACCCAATGCACAGGACCACAGTGGTCCGTACACCTACCTGTTCAACACCCACCCCAACCCAACGCACAGGACCACAGTGGTACATACACCTACCTGTTCAACACTCACCCCAACCCAACGCACAGGTCCACAGTGGTACATACACCTACCTGTTCAACACTCACCCCAACCCAACGCACAGGACCACAGTGGTACGTACACCTACCTGTTCAGCACTCACCCCAACCCAATGCACAGGACCACAGTGGTCCGTACACCTACCTGTTCAACACTCACCCCAACCCAACGCACAGGACCACAGTGGTACATACACCTACCTGTTCAACACTCACCCCAACCCAACGCACAGGACCACAGTGGTACATACACCTACCTGTTCAACACTCACCCCAACCCAACGCACAGGACCACAGTGGTACGTACACCTACCTGTTCAACACTCACCCCAACCCAATGCACAGGACCACAGTGGTACGTACACCTACCTGTTCAACACTCACCCCAACCCAACGCACAGGACCACAGTGGTACATACACCTACCTGTTCAACACTCACCCCAACCCAACGCACAGGACCACAGCGGTACGTACACCTACCTGTTCAACACTCACCCAACCCAACGCACAGGACCACAGTGGTATGTACACCTACCTGTTCAACACCCATCCCAACCCAACACATGGGACCACAGTGGTATGTACACCTACCTGTTCAACACCCACCAAACCCAACACACGGACCACAATGCTACAAACAGCTACCTGTTCAATGCCCACCAAACCCAACACACAGGACCACAGTGGTACGTACACCTACCTGTTCAACACCCATCCCAACCCAACACATGGGAGCACAGTGGTACGTACACCTACCTGTTCAACATCCACCCCAACCCAACACCTGGGACCACAGTGGTATGTACACCTACCTGTTCAACACCCACCCCAACCCAACACATGGGACCACAGTGGTATGTACACCTACCTGTTCAACCCCCACCTCAACCCAATACATGGGAGCACAGTGGTACATACACCTACCTGTTCAACACCCACCCCAACCCACACATGGGACCACAGTGGTACGTACACCTACCTGTTCAACACCCACCCCAACCCAACACATGGGACCACAGTGGTATGTACACCTACCTGTTCAACACCCACCTCAACCCAATACATGGGAGCACAGTGGTACATACACCTACCTGTTCAACACCCACCCCAACCCACACATGGGACCACAGTGGTACATACACCTACCTGTTCAACACCCACCCCAACCCAACACATGGGACCACAGTGGTATGCACACTTACCTGTTCAACACCCACCCCACCCCAACACATGGGACCACAGTGGTACAAACACCTACCTGTTCAACACCCCCCCCCCCCTAACCACGCATGGGACCACAGTGGTATGCACCCCTTACTTTGTACCTCATCACACCAACGCACATCCAACCCTGTGTTTACATCAATTTGCACCAGGAAGAGAGCTCTGTTTGACACATTGTGTATAACTAACTATATATATATATATATATATATATATGTATGTAGATACAGGTGGAGGAGAGGCGGGCTGAAGGTGGCGCCACCGGTACAGTGTTGAGTCGATTTTTTGCCACATTCGCATTCGCATACCGCATGCCGCGTGTAAGGAATCTTAGCTTAAAGCTAGCATTCCTTACACGCGGTATGCGGCATGCGGCATGCGGCATGCTTACGGGATGGGTCCTTTCACCCACACCCACACCCACACCCACACACAGTGTCAGGTTTCCTCACCACTGTTCTCTATGGCAAATGCAGCAGCATTCACATTCGCATGCCGCACCGATCGCTACATGGACCGATTCAGTATTCGCATGCCGCATACCGCGTGTAAGGAATGGTGCTGGCGACACAAGTCAGTACCCGTCCTGATGTGACCTTAGATGTTGCCAGAATGTAAAACTCCAACAACCAACCATAAAATTATCCAGTGCGAATGACAATGAAGCACGTCTATTAGGGACAAATGAGACCAGTGGCGGCGGCACAGGTAGCATGTATATTAAAAAATAATGGCAATGATAATAATACAGATCCTTTCCTTGCCTTTATACTCACATAATTCTTATGCATCATATATATATATATAAAGAGCTCTTTTTCGAAAACGCAATAAGCGCATATCCAAAAGATGAGCTTGCAATGCTAATTGCCAAGATCGTAGCTCGTGCTTTGGAAAAGAGCTCTTCGTATATATAAATATATGAACCGCTCTTTATATATATATGAAGAGATGTTTTTCAGAGCACGAGCTACGAGTTTGGCATTGCCATTGCAGGCTCATTTTGTGATCGGCGCTTATCGCGTTTAGGAAAAGAGTTCTCATTTATTTTTATATATATATATATATATATATATATATAATTATATATTTACATGTATATGTATAATTATGTATATATATACATTTATATGTATAATTATGTATATATACATATATATGTATAATTATATATATATATAATTGTGGTGCATGCGTGCCTGACCCAGTAGTCTTCTGCTGGGAGTTGTTTCGCTCCGGGGCATACATAACTATTGTTTATTATCAGGAATTGCAACATGTTTGTTCTGTGCGCGAAATTTAGTGGCGTTGATACCTTGTCGGCAAACGCTGGGTCAACTATATCATCTTAAATTTGCATAATCTGATGGTTTTTGAGTTTCTTTACCACATTTTACGAATACAAATATGAGGTTGAACATTAGAATCCACTTTAGGTTAGTTTGAAGACACTTTCATTTTAAAGCTGTAAGTAGGGATATAGTTGAAGTGAAGCCATATCAAATTAATTTTGGCGTGCACGTTGAAATGTTGGACATCACAGGTTTCAACAATACAATGACAGCATTAAATTACTTAGTATTCATCATTATGCGGCAATAAATGCTTAAACTAGTATAATCTGATGGTTTTCAGTTTCTACCTTCTCTTTTTTTAGGTAAATAGATTAGATTGATTGCTATGATCTAGATTTTAATTTGATTAATTTATATAAGTCTTATATGTGTATATTTGTATATATAATTTGTATGCATTTGTATCATTTGTATGCAAATGTATGCATTTGTGTGCATGTGTATGCATGTGTATACATGTGTATACATTTGTATGCATGGGTATGCATTTGTGTGTATGTGTATGCATGTGTATGCATTTGTATACATGTGTATGCATGGGTATGCATGTGTAATCATGTGTATGCATTTGTATGCATCTGTATGCATGTGTATGCATGTGCATACATGTGTATGAATGTGTATGCATGTGTATGCATTTGTATGCATGTGTATGCATGTGTATTCATGTGTATGCATGTGTATCCATTTGTATGTGTATGCAGTTGTATGCATGTGTATGCATATGTATGCATATGTATGCATGTGTATGCATTTGTATGCATGTGTATGCATCTGTATGCATGTGTATGCATGTGTATACATTTGTATCCATGTGTATGCAGTTGTATGTATGTGTATGCATTTGTATGCATGCCTAAGCATTTGTATCCATGTATATGCATTTCTAGGCACTTCTATGCATTTGTATGCATTTGTATGCATTTGTATTATATTAATTTGCATGAATATGCTTTTATTTGTTCACATTTGTATGCATGTGTTTGCATTTGCTTACATATCTTTGCATATGTTTACACATGTTTTTATATTTATTCCTACTGATATATATTTGTTTATATCTATATAATTATGGATATTAATCTGGTGGTTCAGTGGTATAACGTGAATTTAACAACAACCAACGACAAAAACAACCACGGTAACAGGATGTTGGGTTCCAACTGTGTGTAGGGGTCAGGGAATGGCAGGCCGATGGTATGATGATGTGCAATGTATATGCACACAACCCCCCTACTTGTTTAATGATGAGTCATGCTGGCCAGAATTAGATTTAAATCGAATAATAAATACTGGCAGGAACCAACAGTTCACTAACTTTAGTCAGTCTCCTGCCTATTCGAGTAATTTTAGTGTGTGCTTTTAGTTGGGGGTTTTATGTCCTAGCAATATCAAAGAGCATAGCCAGGAATGCTACCAAATTGCACCAGTGTACACTGGTGGTAATTTTATGGTGTTGCCCCATTGAGAGACCAAATCGATGGCACCAAAGACCCGATATCCCACTCAGTCGCATTATCCTGATACTGCGTAAACCAGTCCTTACGCTATTCGATTAATGCCACGCGCCAGGCTCAGTACCATATAATTCCGCTTTAACAGATTCTAGTAAATTGACTTAGTATTTCCTTCTATGTAGCAACTAAAACATGTTAATTAGTTCACCACGATTTAAGTTGGATGTGTAGAAAGAAATCTAGATCAGTATTTTTGGTTTCGAGAAATGAGATGCTTTCATCGGACTATACAGTGTTATTAATTAACGTAGCAATAGCTGATAGTTGGTTGATTATTGGAGTTTTACGTCCTGGCAACATCCACGGTTATATCAGGATAGGTAGTGACTTGTGACAGTATGTACTCATGGTGACTTTATTGTGCTGCCGCACTGGGAGACCAGGCCACCAGCACCATGACCTGATATCTCACTCAATCACATTATCCTGACACCGAGTCAACCAGTTCTTTCTCTATCCTATTAATGCCGAGCACCAGGAAGCGACAAGTATCAATTTTAAAGTCATTGGTTTGATTCGACCAGGAATTGAACTGCCGACCTTCCGCACAGGAGGCAGCACTCTACCGATTCGGCCACCGCATCCGATCGTAACAATGGCAGATTCAAAACTGTTATGCACTGCACAAACTTTACATACTTGCACTCCAAATATCTCCAATGTTAGTTAATTATCATGAATGTTACTCAGAGCTAAGCTAGAGTAATTTATAATAGTCAACCTGATATAGTACACTCAAAAAAACTATTAAAAAACACCTTACATATTAGATACTGTCATGGGGGTGATGAAAATGGGAAATATTGCGCCTAGAGCGGGAGTCGAACCCACATCTCTTTGCATTCCGGGCCAGTGTGCTAACCATTACACCACCTAGGCTCCCTGATATCAACACGCTACCCACGCCTACCTGTCTATGTGGCTCCTTGCCTAAGAGGTCAGTGCAGACCACTACACTCGTCCCCCTGGAATTGTAAGTCTTGTAATGCTTACAATTACATACATACAGGCAATGCACTTACACATACACAGGGTAGGTTCTACAACTATACAGCGCGTAGCTTGTATAGGATCATGGTCACGGCAACCCGTGTCATGGGGGTGATGAAAATGGGAAATATTGCGCCTAGAGCGGGACTCGAACCCACATCTCTTTGCATTCCGGGCCAGTGTGCTAACCATTACACCACCTAGGCTCCCTGATATCAACACACTACCCACGCCTACCTGTCTATGCGGCTCCTTGCCTGAGAGGTCAGTGCAGACCACTACAATACCTTAACATTTTCTTTTTTTAAGCCTAAGATATTATGCAGTTTTAATATACCAGTACGTGCGCAAACACCTACCGACACCAGCTCCATTCAAGAGCTCAGAATCCAGGCACTAAGATGCTTAGGCTTAGTGTAATCACCACACTGAGCCTTGTGAATTTAATTCGACAGGCCAGTATAAGCGGGGCGTTGACTTTCTTCTATATGGTACAGCGGAAACCCTGACCGAGTCAAACCGATGACTTACAAAATTTATACTACAAGTCGGTACCCGTCCTGATATGGCCTTAGATGTTGCTAGGACGTAAAATAACAACAACACACAAACACACACATGGTGACTTTATAGTGCTGCCACACTGGGGAATCAGGCCACTGGCACCATGATCCAATATCCCACTCAGTCACATTATCTTGTCACTGAACGAACCAGTCCTATCATAGTAATGCCGAGTGCCAGGCTAGGAAGCGACAAGTATCAATTTTAAAGTCATTGATTTCCCTCGACTGGGAACCAAACTCCTGACCTTACGCATGCGATTAGGCCATCACGCCCAGTTCACTATTTCTGTGAAAACTTTTGTTTTGTTTTGTTGTTGTTTTACGTCCTAGCAACATCTAAGGTCATATCAGGACGGGTACTGACTTGTGACAGTGCGCACTCATGGTGACGTTATAGTGCTGCCCCACTGGGATACCAGGCTGCCAGCATCATGACCTGATATCCCACTCAGTCACATTATCCTGACACCAAGCCAACCAGTCCTTGCCCTATCCTAATAATGCCGAGTGCCTGGCTAGGAAGCGACAAGTATCAATTTTTAAGTGATTGGTTTGACTTGACCAGGGTTCGAACCCACGATCCCATGGTCTACCAACACAGGAGACAGATGCTCTAACTCATTCGGCCATCCCGTCTGGTCTTTGGTGAAAGCATATATATATATTATATATATAATATATATATATATAATTATCCCATGCCTCCCTGCTAATTAAGTGCGACCATTAATTGTGATGTATATTCATATCCTCATAAACATAACTGTGGATGGAGTGGGCTCATACTGTCATAGATATATACGAATACACAATTGTAAGTTATACTTATAGCCAGGATTGATAGGTTCTGTGTTCTGTAAAATGCAGTAATGTACAAAATAATGTTATTTTTGTTTCAGTTGAACATATCCGTCATTTAGAAGAATCAAGTTAATGTACTATATATTTTATTATACCAATGTTATTAGCACTGGAGCGGCCATTAATTTGGTTCCGTGAGTCGCCACTAGTTGGAAATTATATCACTCTCACACTCTCACTACCTCTCTCACTACCTCTCTCACTCTCTCACTCTCTCTCACTTCCTCTCACATACCATACGTCTCCCGTTTTGGTAGATTGTGGGTTTCGAACCTGGTCGAGTCAAACCAATTACTTAAAAATTGATACTTATCGCTTCCTAACCATGCGCTTGGCATTATTAAGATAGGGCAAGGACTGGTGGGCTCAGTGTTAGGATTATGGGACTGCTGCTGGAGGTCTGATTTCCCAGTGGGGCAGCACTAATAAGTCATCATGAGTGTCCACTGTCACAAGTCGGTACCCATCCTGATATGACCTTAGATGTAGTCAGGATGTAAAACTCCAGCAACCAACCAATTTCCTCTCACTCTCTTGCCATATTGCCCTCTTGCCCTCTTGCCCTCTTGCCATCTTGCCCTATTTCCCTCTTGCCTTCTTGCCCTCTTGCCCTTTTGCCCTCTTGCCATCTTGCCCTATTTCCCTCTTGCCCTCTTGCCCTTTTGCTCTCTCACTCCCTCTTTCTCTTTCTCACTCCCGTTCGTTTGCTCTTTGTTCGCTTTCGTTGTCGCACTTTCTCGTTCTCTCATTCTCTCATTTCCTCACTTTCCACTCTCTTGCCCTCTCCTTCGCTGCTTGCTGTTCCGTCTGTTGTATGAACTGACTCCCAAGCCAGGAGAGATTGAGAGGTCCGTGCTTTGAGTACGAACCAAACATTTGTGTATACATGGCACGGATGCCACTGGTATATATATATATCTATCCTTCTCTCTCTCTTTGTCCCATACTCTCTCCCCGATTTCTTAAGCGATAGAGTGCAGGCTTCCCATGTGGAAGGTCTGGAGTTCAAGTCCCGGGAGTTCAAATCCCAGCCAAGTCAAATCAATGACTTACAACATTGATACTTGTTGCTACCTAGTCTGGCGCTCAACAATAATAGGATAGGGCAAGGGCTGGTTAGCTCAGTGTCAGGATAAGGCGACTGAGTGCGAAATTGGGTCATGGTGCTAATGGTCTGGTCTCTCAGTGGGGCAACACTATAAACTGTATTTGAGTGTGCACTGTCCTGATATGACCATAGATGTTGACAGGATGTAAAAGCCCAACAAACAAAACAAACAAACTCCCTCTCCCTCTGTCTCTGTCTCTGTCTCTGTCTCTCTGTTTACATAATTTGTATATAATATATAAATGTATATATAATATATACATTTATATATATATGTTATATATACTATATATAATCTATATATGTGCTATGTATATACTATATATACTCTATATATACTATTTATATACTATGTATATACTATATATACTCTATATATACTATTTATATACTATGTATATACGAAATATATACAAAATATATATATACAGTAAAACCTCTCTGAATCGACCGACCATGGGATCAACTTTAAATGGCCCATTTAGTAAGGTGGTCGGTTTAGGGATTTTCTTTTATTGTTACAATGGTATTTCATGGGCGATCCTTTGGGACCTAGATAAAGCGACCGATATATGGGAGTGGTCGATCTGTGGAGGTGGTCGGTTAGAGAGGTTTTACTGTGCACACCTGTGCACACATAGTTTATCCCCAAACGATGGTGAGGGAGGGCAGGCTCAGTCAACTATCACATTGTGGGAACGTCTGCAGTGAGCACACTAAAGGTGAGCACACTAAAAGTGAGCATACTAGACGTGAGTGTGAAGCTTAAAGGCCCAGTCAGACCTTACTGGACACCACCGGACACCACCAGACACCACCGGACAAAGAATTGTGTAGTCCGGTGGTGTTCGGTGTCGAACTGTTGCAACGCCTGCCAGACGAAATGGACGCTAAACGGACAAGAAATGTACATTAACGAATAGCCAATGGACGAGAACCAGACGAGAACCGGACAGCAACTGAATAGCAACCGAATGTCAAACGGACTGACCGGACACCAACCGGACACCAACCGGACACCAACCAGACACCAACCGGACACCTACCAGACAACTACCAGACACCTACCGGACTGATCACGGACACACCGAAAACAGATAAAAAAACTGATGGACCGAATTCCCGCAGCACCATCAACGGACTCTGCAGGAAGCAAACTGGAGGCGTAACGGATGGGTAACGGACATGAAACGGACAAAACGGACTAAACAGACTTAAAATGGACACCAACCGTACACCTCAGTCCGTCGGTGTCCAGTACAAGCTCTGCGCATGTTCCAAACTTGCTAGTGTATACACCGGACACCACCGGACACAGAATGGCCACGCCGGATCCCAACTATATAAACCATATATAAACCGTACATTGCCATATTTCACCGGACAGTGTCCGGTTTCTGTCCGGTTCCTCAATCCGGTGAGGTCTGACTGGGGCTTCACGGTCATAACGTGTAGTGTCAGGGCCGTCCAAAGTTGTCAACATTTTCAACCCCCCACTACCACCCACTAACCCCCCACTGCTCCCCTCCCAAGTACCACACATTAACATTTTATCACAGACCTAGACGGGATGGTCGAATTGAGTTGAGCACCCACCCACTTCCCATTTTGCTACCCGCTTCCCACTTTGGTAGGTCATGGGATTCGAACCTCCAGGTTCAAACCCTGGTTGAGTCAAACAAATCACTTAAAAGGTTATACTTGTTGCTACCTAGCCTTGCATTCAACGCTACTAGGGTAGGGCGAGAAGCAGAAGGAGATGAGAAACACCAATTGTCCACCGGGTAAAAAAAAAAACTGCAAAGAAATATCAATATTTTATTAAGCGATAAAAGTTGTACTTTACTGACAATAGACTACATCACGGTTCCAGCGGCGCGGTGCATTGTGGGATGTGTCAGAGCAAAACAATCCCACGAGAAGCACATGGCACATGCTAATACACTGGGTGCAGCTATGAAATGTGCTAGTTTCAGCTCATCTCAGCTCTTGTTTGAAACATAGAATACCAACTAGAAAAAATATATATAATATATTAAGATATTAATCTTTTATCCAGCATTGCA
Source organism: Branchipolynoe longqiensis (assembly GCA_030323885.1). NCBI lineage: Eukaryota > Metazoa > Annelida > Polychaeta > Phyllodocida > Polynoidae > Branchipolynoe > Branchipolynoe longqiensis. Next base: position 112,154 of record JASIRB010000090.1, on the reverse strand, counting down.
TTTACATCAATATAATCAGCTCATCTTATGCCCTGTGCATTTAGATTTAGACAAATCTAGGCACTCAGACTAGTGTTAGAGCCATAGCCAGTCAGTTTTACTTATTTTATTCATGTTTTTATTTATATCCTATGGTTAATGACATATGTAGAAATAGAAAATGAGTAGGATTAATCAGATATTGGTTATATATTTCTTTGAAGCAAGTTTTTGTTGAAAAATTTGCCATTTTAATATTTAGAACAAGAATTACTTCTAGCTAATCAATGGTGATGTAAACATCAGCCTGTAAAGTGACTGAAATTGTATGTTTCTTAGCTCAAAATGTTTAATTACGTAGAGTTGTGTCTTAAACATATTCATTATATTATTATATTGCATCCTTCCATCCATTTTTGTGCCAAATTGTTATGTATATCTATTTATTTTGAATAAAATCGAAGTTTTGCCCTATGTGTATCGGCAAACTCAATGGCCGTACGCCTTTGCTTTGCTCCCAAAGCCGTTTTCAGCGCATGCGCAGTCGGAACCGTGATGTAGTCTATCCCCATCTCTCATGTAATACGACCGTGAAAATTTTCACAACGTTGATTGGCCCTTAAGTGGGTTGGCTGATTGGCGATTGTTGGAGGTTTACATCCTCGCAACATCTAAGGTCATATCAGGACGGGTACCGATTTGTGACAGTGCACACTCACGATGACGTTATAGTGCTGCCCCACTGGGAGACCAGGCCAACAGCACCATAACATGATATCCCACTCAGTCACATTATCCTGACCCTGAGCCAACCAGTCCTTGCCCTATCCTAATAATGCTGAGTGCCTGACTATGAGTCGACAAGTATAAATGTTTAAGTTATTGGTTGGACTCGGTTCGAATCCCACGATCTACAAAAAAGGGAGACGGACGCTCAACTCATTCGGCCAACAACATCTGGTTCCTTAAAGCTGCATAGTCTGATAAAGCATCAAATTTTCAAAACCAACGCAATTATCTAAATTTTATTCTACATGTATAATTTAGATATTGATGCACTTATTAAGCATTTGTTTCTGCATAGAAGGGAATACTAAGTCAATTTAATAGAGCCTGTTACTGTTGAAGTCTATGGTGTCAGATGTTTGAAGTCCTTCCCAAAACTAATTTTACGTGTTTGCCCTTCAAATATCTTAAAAGTTGGCCATTTATAATAAAAGTTACCTCGAAATGAAGTAAAGTAGATTATAATGATCAATCTATTTCTCAGAAATATGACAGAAGCTGAAAACTGTCGGAATATGCAACTTTAAGTGGACCTCCATTGGTCTGTAATGGTCTGTCTAGCGGGTCAAATAAGGCACACCTGTCGCTGTGGTTGTAGGGTGTGGTTGTGGTTGTAGTTGTGGTTGTGTGTGCGTGTGTATGTTAGTATTTTAATATTTAGAACAAGAATTACTTCTGGCTAATCGATGGTGATGTAAACATCAGCCTGTAAAGTGACTGAAATTGTATGTTTCTTAGCTCAAAATGCTTAATTATGGAGAGTTGCGTCTTAAACATATTCATTATATTATTATATTGCATCCTTCCATCCATGTTTCTGCCAAATTGTTATGTATTTCTATTTATTTTGAATAAAATTGAAGTTTTGCCCTATGCGTATCAGCAAACTCAATGGCCGTACGCCTTTGCTTTGTAGTTGTTGTTGTAGTTGTGGTTGTGTGTGTGTGTGTGTGTGTTAGTACGCCGCCGCCCCCCCCCCCCCCCTCCACCGCCGTACAAGCCCTCCGGGGCATCTTTGAATATGCTGCTGACCGTTTGTTATGGGACCTTATTAAACATACGGGGCATGCGCAGTACAGATAGTCCAGGGGTCATTGCTGCCTCAGCCTGGGGTCATGTTTCAGCGTCTGTTTGTATATGTGGGTGTCTGTGGGCGTAGGTGTGGGTGTGGGTGAAGTGTGGGTGTGGGTGAAGTGTGGGTGTGGGTGTCTGTCGGCGTGGGTGTGGGTGAAGTGTGGGTGTGGGTGTGTTGTGGGTATGCTTGTGGGGGGGGGTGTGAGTGTAAATGTGGATGTGTGTAGGTGTGTGGATGTGGATGGGTTGTGTGTGTGGGCGTAGGTGTGGGTGTGTTTGTGAGTATGTTTGTGTGAGTATGTTTGTGTGGGTGTTTGTGTGTAGGTATGTTTGTGTGTGGGTATGTTTGTGTGTCAGTGTGTTTGTGAGTATGTTGTGTGTGTGCGTTTGTGTGTGTGGGTATGTATGTGTTTGTGTGTGGGTGTGTTTGTGTGTGGGTGTTTTGTGTGTGGTGTGCTTGTGGGTGTGTGTGGGTGTGTGTGGGTGTGTTAGCGTGTTTATGTGTGTGGGTATGTTTGTGTTTGTGTGTGGGTGTTTGTGTGTGGGTGTGCTTGTGGGTGTGTGTTGGTCTGCTAGTGTGTTATGTGTGTGGGTATGTTTGTGGATGTAGGTGTGGGTGCGGAGTGGGTGGGTGTGGATGTAGGTTAGGTGTGGGTGTGTGTATGTGTGGGGTGAAGGTGTGGTGTGGGGGTGGGGGTGGTGAATGGGTGGAAGTGTGAGTGTAGATGTAGGTGCCGGTGTGTGGGTGTGGTTATGCACCATTAAAGGTGTGCGAATGGAGATGTCGTTTCTTTGTGGGTCTTGTGCCTTCTTGTACGGACGATTCCTGTCCACATTGTGACCCCTTCCTCCCGCTTAGAATACAAATGGTCAGGCTGTCTTTGTGACAGAAAACAATACATCGATCCTAAGAAACGTATACATGATACAGTGTATCTGACTGACACAGGTTTTGAACAGCGGGAGGGATAGTGGGCGGATGATGGCGCCACCGGTATTGACTGTGTAGGTGACGAGGAGAATGACTATGAGATAAGATCTTCCTTACATTCATTGATACTCACATAATTCGCTACACATCATATATATGTGTATGCACACATATATATGTGTATGCACACATATATATGTGTATGCACACATATATATGTGTATGCGCACATATATATGTGTACGCACACATATATATGTGTATGCACACATATATATGTGTATGCACACATATATATGTGTACGCACACCTATATATGTGTATGCACACATATATATGTTCATGCACACATATATATGTGTATGCGCACATATATATGTGTATGCACACATATATATGTGTATGCACACATATAATATGTGTATGCACACATATATATCTGTATGCACACATATATATGTGTATGCACACATATATATGTGTATGCACACATATATATGTGTATGCACACATATATATGTGCATGCACACATATATCTGCATGCACACATATATATGTGTATGCACACATATATATGTGTACGCACACATATATATGTGTATGCACACATATATATGTGCATGCACACATATATATGTGTATGCACACATATATATGTGTACGCACACATATATATGTGTATGCACACATATAATATGTGTATGCACACATATATATGTGTATGCACACATATATATGTGTATGCACACATATATATGTGCATGCACACATATATATGTGTATGCGCACATATATATGTGTATGCACACATATATATGTGTGTATGCACACATATATATGTGTATGCACACATATATATGTGTATGCACACATATATATGTGTATGCACATGTGTAAGGGGACGGCCCCTTACACAGTCTGACCCCAGCTTTCTTAGCAGGAGAAATGTTAAATGCTGATAATTAGCATTTTCTCATTCCACCATTCCCTGCCCTATCCTAGTTATACCGAGCAACAGAATATAGGCAGGGACAAGAATAAATTCGTAAGTTATTTCTTTGACTCGGCCAGGATTCGAACCCCATGACCTGCCACGTGACGGAAGGTGGCGCTGAACTCAATTCGGCCATCCTGTCGGGCCATCTAAGTGTGTCTCTAATTTGTATGTATCTGCACTTCTACATGGCTGGAAGTCTAGAGGTTCAGCACTATCAAACAAAGGCGGACTGTATAAATAATATTCACACACAAAAATAACCAACAAAAACGGGCATGGGCATGTAAGTGGTTAGAGTGTGTATGTGTGCGCGTGTGTGTATGGCCTGTGTCGGTCACAATTCACACTATTCCCGCGTGACCTAATTCGGCATCAGAGCGAGGCTGAGTATGCGTCGGGTATTGGAAATTGCCATAAGACACTGCTGTGTGCCGATGTGTATGAACTACTACAGAAATTAAAGGAGTAAAATTTGAAGATATTCACTTTTGAAACTATCATATTCATTTTTGCATACCTTTTTTCTATCTATTGGTCAATTTTCATGAAGATTGAGTGATGTTCAGATGCATTTCAGTAGGCGATGTCAACAAAGTAGCTGACCCAGGTTGCCAATCTTTTCTTAAATTCAAAATTGCATAATTTTCTTAAAATATTTATATTTTAAAAATAAATTTTAAAGCTTTTATCAATTTGTAATTACTAAGACTGCTTGTTTAACTGTGTTACATATATAACTATGCTGACAGTGCTGCATGGTATTGGTACATGATACCACCATAACTATGCAGACTTGGAGTTGACAGTCACATTGTAGTTAAAGAATGGGAAGGTCACCATGCAAGGGTCACCCAATCTTCATGAAAATTGGCCAATAGATAGAATGCAAAGATGAATATTGTAGTTTAAAAAATGAATACCCTCAAATTTGAGTGATTTCGAAAGGCTATAGTCGACAAAAAAGTATTCGCATCACTTTTCATACAGCGGTGCTTCGCAGATGCGTATGTGGCCTCGGTCTGGTTTCAACATGGCCGCAGCGTGAATAGCGTGAATACATGGACAAAGTGGGGCATGATGTGAGTGGGTGCGTAGCGGGTGGGTATATGGAATACATGGTACCCTGTCATTGAGATGAACATCTCGCGATCATTATTTAAGCACAGGATCAAATCTGTCCTATAAAGTGAATATGCCGATACATTGAACTGTAGCAACAAATTGTGTCCCAATTGTTGCCCTGAGCCATATACTATATAGACCCGATGAGTAACGATAAAATACTTACAATTTAAACCACAGAATGTGTCTGTCAATGAATTTGTCCTGATTTCATCATATCTTTTTCTAACATGTGTTTGTTTCCCTAAAGAGCAGTCTGTAGGTTATCGGTATATCATTATCAGCTCCAGGGTGTACGATGTTGCATTACATATTATTTGTTTATAAGGGGCAGGGACTCGTAAGAGGACAACGATTAATGGTTACTGCAATTTATTTTGTCAACATGTTAGTTTATGTTTGTATACTATGTATGGAAATTGTGAATAGAAAATATCTGTAAATAAATGTGTAAAAAATGTCTAGCTTTGGATAGTGGGAGGCAGATAATTATATGTCGTCACATAGATTTGTAGCACTTAAAGCATAAAATTGTCTGCATGAAATCACTTATCTAGATTTGAACCTACATATTAAACTTAGATATTGGTGCACTAATTAAGCATCTCTTGCTGCCGAGAATGGAATATACTCAGTTAATTTAACATAAACTGTTACTACTGGAGCCTGTGATGTCAGAATAGCTATATGCACACCAAAGTTAGGTTCTGTTGCATGTTTTCATGTCAAATATCTCCAAAGGTAGCCCATGAGAAACGAAAGGCACTTCAAGCTACCAGACACGATGGCCGAATGAGTTGAGCATCTGCCTCCTGTTCTGGTAGGTCGTGGGATTCGAACCCTGGCCGAATCAAACCAATGACGTTAAAAATTTATACTTGCCACTACCTAGCCTGGCGCTCGGCATAACTAGGATAGGATGAGGCGCAGTGGAATTAGGTAGACCATTAGTCGACGATTGGAATTTCTCCTGCTTAATCAACTAATGTACTCTCAAAATTAAAAAATATATTTAATAAAGAAAGGTCAATTATAGTAATAATATCTTTACACAAAGCAAATGGCGGAAACTCTAAGCCATCAGATTATGCACACCTTCATCATTATCATCATGCTGTCGGTCGCGATGCGACAAAGACTGCTTTCATTACTTGACTGCCGCTCTCCATTTAGCTCTCTGCTGTGAGAGTGATGTCCATGAGTCGGTCTTAATGTCTCTCAGCTTCAGGTTTCTCTTGATGGTATCCTTGAACCGGAGATGAGGGCGCCCTCTCTTTCTGTAACCAGAAGACAGTTGAGAATAGAGGATCTGCTTTGGAAGCCTGTCTGATGACATCCTCATGAGGTGTCCAGTCCACCGGAGATTCTTTTTGATCAGAAGATCTTCCATAGAGGGCAGCCCCATCCGTTTGAGTATTTCCTTATTATGCACAACTTAAACACCACTTAATCACTTGATCACTTAATGGGGTCCATGCGAGCACCATTTGTACTATTTCCTGTCTGGACTAATTGCCTTTATTGTATCTAAGCTGTTCCGGCGTATGTCACTGCCGGCTTCCGATCACTCCTTAAAGAATGGTTAGAACGCAGTCGGGCCGGAAGCAGCCACGCCTACTGTCCGCTATGGTACATGTAGGCACCCACACACATACACACACATACACACAGACATAACACACCCACACACAGACATAACACACCTACACATAGACACCCACAGACACACACAGACACACAGACACACAGACATAACACACCCACACAGACATAACACACCTACACACATACACACACACACAGACACAGACCTCCACACACGAACACACACAGACAAACAGAAATAACACACCCACACACAGACACATGTACACCCACACACAGACATAACAAACCCCCACACAAATACACAGACACCCACACAGACACACAGGAACCCACACAAGAAGACAGAGACGCACAGACATAGCACACCCATACACAGACAGACACACACCCACACACATGGACAGACAAACACCCATACACAGACACACCTAGACACACACAGACACACACAGACACACACAGACACACACAGACACACACAGACACACACAGACACACACAGACACACACAGACACACACAGACACACACAGACACACACAGACACACACAGACACACACAGACACCTAGACACACACAGACACACACAGACACACACAGACACACACAGACACACACAGACACACACAGACACACACACACACAGACACACACAGACACACACAGACACACACAGACACACACAGACACACACAGACACACACAGACACACACAGACACACACAGACACACACAGACACACACAGACACACACAGACACACATAGACACACACAGACACACACAGACACACACAGACACACACAGACACACACAGACACACACAGACACACACAGACACGCACAGACACGCACAGACACGCACAGTCACCCACACAAACAAATACAGACACACGCAGACACAGATACATAGCACACAGACAGATACACACACATACACACATACACCCACACCCACAGATACACACCCACACACATACATCCACACACAGACACCCACATACACAGACATACACCCACACATACAGACACCCACACACGCAGACACCTACACACACAGACACACACACAGATACACACACAGACACACACAGACACACACAGACACACACACAAACACACACGGACACACACACACATACATGTCCCCACCCACACGAACCCACCCACACGCGCCCATAGACACCCACAAAAGCACACACACAAATACAGACAGACACACACACACCCACTGACACCCACGACCAGACGGGATAGCCGAATGAGTTGAGCGTCCGTCTCCTGTTTTGGGAGATCGGGGGATCCGAACCCATGGGTTTGTATGTTCAAACTCTGGTCGAGTCAAACCACTGACTTAAAAATTGATACTTGTTGCTTCCTAGCCAGGCGCTCGGCATTATTAGGATAGGGCAAGAACTGGTTGGCTCAGTGTCAGGATAATGTGACTGGGTGGGATATCAGGTCATAGTGCTGGTGGCCTGATTTCCCAGTGGGACAGCACTATAAAGTCACCATGAGTGCGCACTGTCACAAATCGGTACCCGTCCTGATAATATGACCTTAGATGTTGCTCAGACGTAAAACAACAAACAAACAAACACTCACCCCCACACACACATAAGCACCCATGCACACAGACACCAACACACACACAGACACACACAGACCCACTCCCACAGACACCCACAGACACCTACACCGACAGACACCCATACCCACAGACACCCCCACACACACCCACACACACCCCAACATACACCTACACCCACACCCACAGACACCCACACCCACAGACACCCACACCCACAGACACCCACGCCCACATACACCAACACATACATGCACCCCCACCTGCAAACACACAAGCACACACACCCACTCACACCCAAAAACACACAAATAAACACACACAAGCACGCACCCATACACACCCACACTCACACACCCACACAACCACGACAGCAACCACACCCACACCCACATCCACGCCCACACCCACACCCACACTACACCTACACCTACTCCTAGATACATGCAAACGCCCACACCCACACCTACAACCAGACCCAAACCCATAAATAGAACCAGCACACCCAGACGCACAATCACACCCACACCCACAATCACACCCACAATAACACCCACACCCACACCCACAATCACACCCACACCCACAATCACACCCACAATCGCACCCACACCCACAATCGCACCCACAATCACACCCACACCCACAATCACACCCACAATCACACCCACACCTACAATCACACCCACAATCACACCCACACCCACAATCACACCCACAATCACACCCACACCCACAATCACACCCACACCCACACCCATATTTACACATATCCACTCCTACAGGCACACATCCAAAACCACACCTCACACACATACATACTCACACACTTCAACGACACCACCGGTATTGTCCGGTGTACCACACATTTGGACATCTTGGATTTATTTGTTTGCTTAGGTTTAACTTCCTAGCAATGCTTAAACTGATATCCCGATGGTTACAGATTTGTGACAATGTTTAATCACGGCGATTTCATAGTACTATATTAGCAGCACTACCCCACGGGAACTATTACCCGATATCCCACTCAGTCACATTATCCTGGTACTGAACAAATCACTCCTTGTCGTGTCCTAGTAATGCCGGGATATACACAGATACCCACATATGTTTGTGTGTTGTTTTACGTCCTAGCAACATCTAAGGCCATATCAGGACGGGTATACCCACATATACACACGTAGACACATACATATAAATATACGTATATATATATAAGTATATGTGCATAACATGTGTACAATGTATGTGTATATGTGTGTCTGTATATATGACGAATAAGGAAATACTCGAACGGATGGGGCTGCCCTCTATGGAAGATCTTCTGATCAAAAAGAATCTCCGGTGGACTGGACACCTCATGAGGATGTCATCAGACAGGCTACCAAAGCAGATCCTCTATTCTCAACTGTCTTCTGGCTACAGAAAGAGAGGGCGCCCCCATCTCCGGTTCAAAGATACCATCAAGAGAAACCTGAAGCTGAGAGACATTAAGACCAACTCATGGACGGAACTCTCACAGCAGAGAGCTAAATGGAGAGCGGCAGTCAAGTAATGAAAGCAGTCTTTGTCGCATCGCGACCGACAGCATGATGATGATGATGATATATATATATATATATATATATAAATGATGTCTATATTTATATGTATGCATATGTATTGGTGTATATAGGTATCTATAGGTATATGCACATATCGTACATTTGCCTTTGTCATTCTCTGAAACTGGACACTAAAGTATGACATAGAAACTGAAAGTGAAAACCTTCTAAATAATAGCAGAAATTATTATAAATAATAGCAGAACCCATATTCATATGTAAGGTTTAGATGTTGTGCATGTGTCAGAGTTGAAAAAGAAAGGTATTTCACTTATTGATTTTGATCAGATACAAATTGAGCAATACACATGGAAATCAAACACATTTTAACGTACACAACAAATTCAAGCAACCAGACGGGATGGCCGAATGAGTTAGAGCATCGGTCTCCCGTGTTGGTAGACTGAGGGTTCAAACCCTGGTCGAGTCAAACCAATGACTTAAAAATTGATACTTGCCACTTCCTAGCCAGGCACTGTGCATTATTAGGATAGGGCAAGGACTGGTTGGCTCAGTGTCAGGATAATGTGACTGAGTGGGATATCAGGTCATGGTGCTGGTGGCATGGTATCTCAGTGGGGGAGCACTATAAAATCGCCATGAGTGCGCACTGTCACAAGTCGTACCCATCCTGATATGACCTTAGATGTTGCTAGGATGTAATACAATAACAAACAACAAACAACAACAAATTTAAGCAAGATGTTATTATTGCAGTTAAGCGAACAAAGTCATGTCATGACAAGAAAAAAAAGTTGAAGAAAAGGTCAAGGTAAAAATGTATAGTGTTGTGTAACTTTTCACATTTTCTCATGAACACAAAATCATACAATCGTTCTTTTGATACATTTCGTGGGCTAGATTAGATAGCTGTTTCATTTCTAGCATACTTACGCACACAGAGACTGCAGTAACTGAGGGGTTCAGGTGCAAACATCGACAAACACCGACAAACACCGACAAACACCGACAAACACCGACAAACACCGACAAACACCGACAAACACCAGGTGGGTGGGAATGAAACCATGACTACCACATTTCAGCTGAAGCTGCCATCATTCTGATAACCAAATATTCTTTCCTTTTTTTGTGTGCAGAAGCCTACACATCCCCTAAATAATGCCATAATCAATATTAAATTGATCAACTTTATATGAATAATACTAATTATCACAATCGTAACGTGGGAACCAAATATGTGGTGCCCGTTTCAGAGAATATTTCCCATTTTCATCCCCCCCCCCAATAAAACTTATGTGCAGAGAACAACCCATATACACATGATGTAGTATGCACTGACCTCTCAGGTAAGGAGCCACATAGACAGGTAGGCATGGGTAGGTTGGTGACATCAGGGAACCTAGGTGGTGTAATGGTTAGCACACTGGCCCAGAATGCAAGAGATATGGGTTCGATTCCCGCTCTAGGGACAATATTTCCCATTTCTATCGCCCCCCATGACACTGGTTGCTGTTATGTATGTATGTAATTGTAAGCATTAAATGACCAATTAAAAGACTTACAATTTGAGGGGGACGAGTGTCTGCACTGACCTCTCAGGCAAGGAGCCACATAGACAGGTAGGCGTGGGTAGGTTGGTGGTGTAATGGTTAGCACACTGGCCTGGAATTCAAGAGATGTGGGTTCGATTCCCGGTCTAGGTGCAATATTTCCCATTATCATCACCCCCATGACACACATATATATCCACATAACATACGAGATGGCGTTGAACTACCTGGAGAGTTGGTTGGTTGGTTGTTGGAGCTTTATATCTAGGCAACATCTAAGGTCATATCAGGATAGGTACCGACTTGTGACAATGCGCACTCATGGTGACTTTATAGTGCTGACCCACTGGGAGACCAGGCCACCAGCAGCTTAACCTGCTATCCCACTCAGTCACATTATCCTGACACTGAGCCAACCAGTCCTTCTCTATCCTAATAATGCAGCGTGCCTAACTAGGAAGTGACAAGTATCGATTTTTATGTCATTGGTTTGACTCGACCAGTGTTCGAACATGTGGGTTCGAATCCCACGATCTATCAAAACGGGAGATGGGCGCTCAACTCATTCGGCTATCCCGTCTGGTCTTTTCGCCTCTGAGTTATACATATAGATATAGATGATATATAGATGATATATAGATGATATATAGATGATATATAGATATATAGAGATATATAGAGATATATATGGATATATATATATATAGATGTATATATATATATAGTTATATAGAGATATAGATAGACAGATAGATAGATAGATATATGTGCTCTATAATCTATTATGGGAATATAAACAAGGACACTACCACCGAGCAGTTCTCTCCCTCTATTTACTCTACACCTGGATGTCATGTGACTTAGCTACTACCCACTCCTATTCATTGAGTTAGTACTACCCAACCTGCTATGCCTAGCTTAGTTCCTTCATCCACCACTGCACTGCTACCTGCTACCAAGCCTCACATACAGAAGATTTCGTGGGGACATGATCAACACATGGAAGTTCCTGAATGCTGAGTATAATGTGGATGAGGCCTTGCTATTCAGATGCATACAGGGAAGCAATACCAGAGGTCACTCCAAGAAGCTTTTCAAGCCAAGGTACAACAGCTCACAGAGGGGCCTTCTTTTCACAGCGAGTGATAAACATGTGGAATGAGCTACCGGAAGAAGCGGTGGAAGCAGCTACCATGAATAAATTCAAGAATGCGCTGGACAGGGCCTGGGCCAGAGAAACATTCCTGTACGATTTCGAGGCTGCATACCATTAGAGCTGAGAGCTACGAGCTTTGTATAGGCTACCACAAGCCTGCATCAAAGAAGAGGATAATAATAATAATAATAATAATAATAATAATGACTGCATGATACCAGCTGCGCCTGGTCACTACCACTGCCACTGCCGCTCCCGCTCAGCAGGACGGATTTCCAGGGGACGACTGTTTATATATATATATATATATATATATAGATAGATATATATATATATAGATAGATATAGATATATATAGATATATATAGAAGTGTCGACGTAACCCAGCGGGTGCTGGCCACGTGAGGTCATCATTTGAATCTATTTTTAGCTCGTCCTTATCAGCACGCCCCACGGTGCCTCAGGCAGGGTCGTGGCCTCGCTGCCGGTCAGATTGACCAATTTCATATGACGTCAGCACATGTATTTAGGGTCAGTGCGCACACTGCTTGGCTGCAGGACAACATCCTGTCACACTGCAAACTCAATGGCCGTGAGCAATCTTCATATAGTAAAAGTTAAATATCTCTAAAACCACAGCACCTAGAAACAAGCTGATTGGAATACACATAGAAAACATGTTTACCAAAAAGATTATATTAAATTGATATGGTTAGGGTTCTGCTTTTCTATTAATTTTGAATAAAACTAATGTTTTGCGCTGCGCATACCATCAAACTCAAGGCATTGTCAATGGTCGTGAGCAATCTTCATAGAGAAAATAAATAAAAAGTGAAATATCTCTAAAACCACACCACCCAGAAACATCGTTTGGTACACATATAGAAAACATGTTTAACAAAAAGATCATATTAAATTTATACGGTTAGGGTTATGGATTTCTATTAATTTTGAATAAAATAAACGTTTTGTACTGCGCATACCGGCAAACTCAGTGCATTGTCAATGGCGTGAGCAATCTTCTTACAGAAAAAGTGAAATATCTCTAAAACCACACCACCTAGAGACAAACCGCTTGGTACACATATAGAAAACATATTCCATGAATAGATTATATTAAATTTATAAGGTTAGGGTTCTGGATTTCTATTAATTTTGAATAAAATAAATGTTTTGTAATTGTACTGCGCGTACCGGCAAACTCAGTGCATTGTCAATGGCCGTGAGCAATCTACTTACAGAAAAAGTGAAATATCTCTAAAACCACACCACCTAGAGACAAACCGCTTGGAACACATATAGAAAACATATTCAATGGATAGATTATATTAAATTTATAAGGTTAGGGTTCTGGATTTCTATTAATTTTGAATAAAATAAACGTTTTGTACTGCGCATACTGGCAAACTCAGTGCATTGTCAATGGCAGTGAGCAATCTTCTTACAGAAAAGATTTAATATCTCTAAAACCACACGACCTAAACACAAACCGCTTGGAACATGTATAGAAAACATGCTTACCAAGAAGATTATATTAAATTTATAAGGTTATGTTTCTGGATTTCTATTAATTTTGACTAAAACTGACGTTTTGCACTGCGCGTACCGGCAAACTCAGTGGCAGTGTGCCTTCGTTCTGCAGCCGAGCTGCGCGCGCATACACGATGTTTGTAAACATTGAAATAGGTCTATACCGATACACTCACGGACGCTGGCGTCCCTGGCGTCCCCGACGTACGGCCACGCGTCTGTGTGCGCGGGGAGGGCGGATTTGTATATTGTGACGTCATCACGTACTGCATCACCCCCCTCCCCACGCACGGCCACACGTGTGTGTGTGGAAGGGGGGGCAGAGATTGTGTGCGATTCGTATATTGTGATGTCATCACGTCCAAACATGGAATCATTTCTGCGAGCGGTGCATACGTATTGCACCCTCGCCCTCCGGTAGATGGCGTTGGGGGCGGGGGTGTCTTATGACAGCATTGTCATGGGGCTTAGGCGGGGGAAGCAACTATTTACACTAACCGCGCCATTTTCTGTCACACTTTCTCTCTCTTTTTCTCTCTTTCTCACTCTCTTTCTCTCTAGGTCTCTATATATATACAAATCCCGTCTTCTCTCCATGCTCTCCGCTCTCCCCTCTCTCCCCTCTCTCCCCTCTCTCCTGTCTCTCCCCTCTCTCCTGTCTCTCCTCTCTCTCCCCTATCTCCCCCTCTCTCCCTCTCTCTCCCCCTCTCTCCCCCTCTCTCCCCTCTCTCCCTCTCTCCTGTCTCTCCCCTCTCTCTCCCCTCTCTCCCGTCTCTCCTGTCTCTCTCCTCTCTCTCCTCTCTCCCCTCCTCTCCTGTCTCTCCTCTCTCTCCCCTATCTCCCTCTCTCTCCCCCTCTCTCCTGTCTCTCCCCTCTCTCTCCCCTCTCTCCCGTCTCTCCTGTCTCTCCCCCTCTCTCTTGTCTCTCCCCTCTCTCCCCTCTCTCTCCCTCTCTCCCCTCTCTCCCCCTCTCTCCCCGCTCTACCCCGCTCCTCCCGTCTCTCCTCTCTCTCCTCCCCTCTCTCGTCTGTCTCTCCCCTCTCTCCCCTCTCTCCTCCTCTCTCCCCTCTCTCCTGTCTCTCCTGTCTATCCCTCTCTCCCCTCTCTCCCCCCTCTCTCCCCTCTCTCCCCCTCCCCCCCCCCTCCTCCTCCCCCTCTCTCCCCTCTCTCCTCTCTCCTCCCCCTCTCTCCCGTCCTCCTCCCTCTCTCTCCCCTCGCTCGCCCTCTCTCCCCTCTCTCCCATTCTCTTCTCCCTCTCGCCCCTCTCTCCCCTCTCTCCCCTCTCTCCCCTCTCTCCCCTCTCGTTGTGCTCTCCCATCTCCTCTTCCTTCCCCTCCCTTCCACTCTCTCACAAGTCGGTACCCATCCTGATATGACCTTGCCAGGATGTAAAACCCCAATAAATAAACAAACCCTGTCTTGTGCTCGCAAAATTAATATATCACATTATTCACTCTTCGCTTAACCAACCAATTAACTAATCAAAAATATTGGTGTACACATAAACTCATTGTAGAAGTGGACGTCAGATTTAGACTCGCAATTCTGTTTGACAGTGTTCACTGAATTGTCAAACCGGGCGCGCTGGCAGAGTCAAACCAGTGACTTATAAAATTGATACTTGTCACTTCCTAGCCTGAGGCTCGACATTAATAGGATAGGGCAAGGACTGGTTAATTCAGTGTCGGGATAATGTGACTGAGTGGGACATTGGGTCATGGTGCCGGTGGCCTGATTTCCCAATGGGGCAGTACTATGAAGTCACCATGAGTATGCACTGTCATGAGTCCTGATATGACCTTAGATGTTGCCAGTACATCAAACTCCAACAACCAACCAATTAACTAATACAAAATACCGGTGTCACATATAAACTCATTGTAGAATTTGACCTCAGACTCAGTTTGACTGTGTTCACGAACCATGGTCGAGTCAAACCAATGACTTGAAAATTGGTGCTTGTCACTTCCTAGCCAGGCGCTCAGCATTATTAGGACAGGGCAAGGACTGGTGTGTTCAGTGTCAGGATAATGTGACTGAGTGGGATACCAGGTCCTGGTCCTGGTGGCCTGGTTTCCCAGTGAGACAGCACTATAAAGTCGCCATGAGTGCGCACTGTCACAAGTCGGTACCCGTCCTGATATGACCTTAGATGTTGCTAGGACGTAAAATAACAACAAACAAACAAACTGTGTTCACTAAACTGTCAATGTGAGTGATGATGCAATAGCCCCCTGGCGTCTAACATTGTAGTTATTTTTTCACGTTGTATTCTCTCACACAATATGGGTGTCAGTTCTTTTTACGACCAGGCTTTCTATGAGCATGTACCATATGTTTTGTTTGAAATGACATATGACGTCACTACTGGCAAAGCATGACATGACCCGAGAATATATTTTCGCGATTTTCATTATTATTTTGGCACCTGCTCAAAATTCATTATATTTGTTAATGTGACTTTAATGTTAAGGTTGCATATTCCAATGAAATCACACAATTTTCAAAAATCAAAACAGCTAGCGTAGATTTGATCCTACATAAAAAAATATCAAACTTAGATACAGGTGTATCGTTTGATTGGGGTACCTTTAGGAACGTTAAAATGTTGATTCAACATCACCTACTTAACATAGTAATGATGTACAGTATAACCCTGTTAAACCAAACTTGAAGGGACCCTAGAAATGTGTTTGGATTAACCGATAATTGATTTAACTGAGCTTTGATTTTGACTTTGACTTGGCTTTGGCAACAACTTTTGTGCATTATGAATGTAATATACAATGTGTGTGGACATTATGATTATTGTTTTTTATGCATATGCAGTTTAATCCCATTAAACCAAGCTCCGTTAAATCAAACGATCGGTTAATCCAAACTTTTTTTGGCGACCCGTCAAAATACTACCATTTATCACATAAAAAAGTCTCAGATGACCTTGAAACCACATGAAAGTTTGGTTTAACTGTACTGGAAGTGGCCTGGCGTCGACAATTTTGTTTGGATTAACCGATACTTTGGTTTAACCGACTTTGGTTTAACCAACTTTTTTATATGATAAATGGTAGTATTTTGCTGGGCCGCCAAAAAAACTTTGGATTAACCGATCATTTGGTTTAACCGAGCTTGGTTTAACGAGGTTGTACTGTATTGCGTTTGGTTATAACTGATGTGTACGCACAAATTATTTTGCATACATACACTTCAAATACCTCACCCCGGGCCGCGTTCAAGGTATGCCTCGGAGTCGACTCGGAGACATCTCCCTTTTCAGGTAGGAGGCAAAAAGCGCCTAGAAAATGTTCCCGGTTGAGTCAAACCAATGACTTTAAAATTGATACTTGTCGCTTCCTAGCCTGGCCCTCGGCATTAATAGGATAAGGCAAATACTGGTTAGCTCAGTGTCAGGATAATGTGACTGAGTGGGATATTGGGTTACGGTGCTGGCAGCCTGATTTCCCAGTGGGGCAGCACTATAAAGTCACCATGAGTGTGCACCTTCACAAATCGATACCTGTCCTGATATGACCTTAGCTGTTGCTAGGACATAAAACAACAACAAACAAACTATAAACATCATCGCTCGGTGGACATCACGTGACTAGCGGTATTTGCGCGTTGCAAGTAGTCTCACTTCAGAAGCGCGTCTCTACATTAAAGTCAGCCCGAAATATAAATGATGCATTCCACTCCCTAAAATAGGATGGCACCGGCATTAGTTCCTCAATGCGTGGGTGGGTGGTTGGTTGTTGGAGTTTTACATCCTGGCAACATCTAAGGTCATATCAGGACTGGTACCGACTTTTGACAATGCGCACTCATGGTGACTTTATAGTGCTGCACCATTGGGAGACCAGGCCACCAGCGCCATGACCTGATATCCCCCTCAGTCACCTTATCTTGACATGGAGCCAACCAGTATTTGCCCTATCCTACTAATGCAGAGGGCCTGGCTAGGAAGCAATAAGTATTAATTTTTAAGTCATCGGTTTGACTTGATGAGGGTTTGAACCCACGGGTTAGAATCACCAAAACGGGGAGACGGACGCTCAACTCATTTGGCCATCCCGTATGTTCCAATGCGTGAGTGGAGAGGCTGTTTGGGGGGGGGGGGGGGGGGGGGGTGTTGCTGGTGTTGGAATGGCAGGGGAGGGGGAGGGGGGAGGAGGAGGAGGAGGAGGGCGCAGGGGAGTATAAGTAAGGGGAAAGCGGTGCTGGCGCTGTTGCTGGTGAGGGTGCTGGTGAGGGTGCTGGTGCTGGTGCTGGTGATGTTGCTGGTACTGTTGCTGGTGCAGGTGATGATGCTGGCGTGGTGCTGGTGCTGATGCTGGTGTGGTGATGTTGCTGTTGCTGTTGCTGTTGCTAGTGCAGGTGCTGAAGCTGGTGTGGTGTTGGTGATGGTGCTGATGCTGGTGTGATGCTGGTGCTGATGCTGGTGTGCTGCTGGCGCTAGCGCTGGTGCTGGTGCTGGTGCTGATGCTGGCGTGGTGATGGTGCTTGTGCTGTTGCTGGTGCAGGAGCTGGTGCTGGTGCTGGTGCTGGTGCTAGTGCTGGATGGGGGACAAGGTTTGGAGTGGGAGGGCGGGGGGGGGGGGGGGGGGCGGGTTGTCGGGCGGGTGGCGTGTATTTTCGAACCCAACAAGTGAGAATGCTATTATCTGGAATCCGATTGAAGATAATATATGCCCAATGGTGCCGCCTAAGCGTAATAATAAACGGTAGGGGGCGCCACTGTTGTGCTGCTATATAAATGGTGTTTGTGTCTGTGTTTGTAAGTGAGTGTGTGCTTGTCTGTCTGTGTGTGAGTGGGTGGGTGGTGGTGTGGGTTTCAGAGACGCGGGTGGTGGGTGGTCATCAGACATTCTATTATTGTGGGTAATAATTACAAGCATGGCCAACTAAGTAGTGTCTGGAGATCCGAACCCATAAGTTTGTGGGTTCGAATTCTGGTCGAGTCAAACCGATGACTTACAAATTGATACTTGTCAATTCCTAACCTGGCGCTCTGTATTATTAGGATAGGGCAAGAACTGGTCGGCTCAGTGTCAGGATGATGTGACTGAGTGGGATATCAGGTCATGGTGCTGGCGGCCTGGTGTCCCAGTGGGGGCAGCACTATAAAGTCACCATGAGTGCGCACTGTCACAAGTCGGTACTCGTCCTGATATGACCTTAGATGTTGCTAGGACGTAAAACAACAAACAAACTGCCTCTACTCCCACCACCACCACTACCCCCACCCCACCCCCTACCCTCATACCCCCATGGTCCCACCCTGACTAGACGCAGTGGCTGAATCGGTAGAGCGCTGCCTTCCTGTGAGGTAGCTCTGGGGCTTGGGTCATGGCCGAGTCAAACCAATGATGCTTGTCACTACCTGGCCTGGCACTCAGCATTAATAGGATATGATTGGTTTTCTCAGTATCAGGATAATGTGACTGAGTGCGATGTCGACTCATGGTGCCGCCGGCCTGGTAGCCCAGTGGGGCTGCACTATAAAATGTCTCCTGTGTGCACTGTCACAAGTCGGTATCCGTCCTAATATATAAAAACACACAAACAGACACACATGTACAGTAAAACCTCTCTAACCGACCACCTCCACAAATCGACCACTCCCCTATATTGATCGCTGAATTTGGGTCCCAAACAATTGCCCATACAATACCATTGTAAGGAGAAAAGAATTCCCTAAACCCACAACCTCCCTAAATCGACTATTTAAAGTCGGTCCCATTTTCGTTCGATTTAGAGAGGTTTTACTGTATATGTATATATATATGTGATGTGTAACGACCCCCTCGCGCCACACACACTGGAGGAGTTTTTTTTATATATGCGTGTTAGTATGTGTTACTGAGTGTGTGAATGTGGACTGAGTGAGTGTCTGTCAGTTAATGTGTGAATATGTGTGTGAGTGTGTGTGAGTGTGTGAAGAATGTGTGTGTGCGTCAGTGTGTGTGTCGGTGAGGGTGCGTGTCAGTGAGTGTGTGTGCGTGCGTGTGACTGAGTGTGTGTGAGTGTGTCAGTGAGTGTGTGTGATGTGACTGTGTGAGTGTGTGTGTGACAGTGTGTGAGTATGTGTGTGAGGGTGCGTGTGAGTTTGTGTGAGAGTGTGTGTGGTTGAGTGTGTGAGTGTGAGTGAGTGTGTGTGTGTGATGTGACTGTGTGAGTGAGGGTGAGTGTGCGAGTGTGTATGTGTGACAGCGTGTGAGTGTGTGAGTATGTGTGAGGGAGGATGTGAGTGTGGGTGAGGGTGCGTGTGAGTGTGTGTGAGGGTGCGTGTGAGTGTGTGAGAATGTGTGTGAGTGACAGTGTGTGAGTGACAGTGTGTGAGTGACAGTGTGTGAGTGACAGTGTGTGAGTGACTGTGTGTGAGTGACAGTGTGTGAGTGACAGTGTGTGTGTGTGTGTATGAGGATGCGTGTCAGTGTGTGTGAATGTCAGTGTGTGAATGTCAGTGTGTGTGAGTAGTGTGCGTGCAGTCAGTAGACCGTGACGCTGCATATGGTCCATTTAGTCCCGCTGGCATCCGGCCCTAACAACAACAAAGCCCACTCACCCTCCTACTACCTGACAGGCGCCACACACCAGGCCAGCAGCGCCCGTGTCTGCCAGACGGGCCGGGGGTGCGGTGAGGGGGTGGGGGGGAGGAGGATGGCATGGATGTGGAGGGGGGGAGTTGAAGGGGGGGGGGTGAGAGTCTGAACAGAATTTTGAAAATGGACTTAGAATTTCAAATCGGAAGGCGGACGCTCAACTCATTCGGCCATCCTGTCTTGACTGGACAACCACCCCGTCCCTCATATCCAACTCAGATAAACGACACACTTATTAAAACATTTCACAGTAGTCCGTGCATGAACTCCACCACCACGCAGTTGCTGCAGAGACTATGTCGTCTACTGAAGCAGTTCTTTTGGGTCAGGTGCCCCCACCTCTGACAATTTGCTGTGGATAACTTACAGTGTCATCAAAGGCCAGTTGCTCTCATAACATGTCTATGTGGTGTGGGAGGTTAAAAATCCCTTGGGTCGGTAAAAGTGTAGTCTCAGGCTTTCTATCCCCAAACTGTCTAATGGTGAAAACAAGTCTATTCAGACTAAAGCTAAGATTCCTTCTACGCGGTATGCGGTATGCAGCATGCGGTATGCAGTATGCGAATGGGAGGATTCCTTCTATGCGGTATGCGGCATGCGGCATGCGGCACATGACTGGCTATATTTAAAAAATAAAAATAAACAAGTATACACCATACTGTACTGTATATGCCCTAATATTGCATTTATATCTATGTACCTCTTGGTACGTCATATCGGGGTTCCTACCTTCATAATTACCAAATTATAGGTAAGTATTCCTATTTCTGTGTCTATGGTAGCATTTTTAGCAACCCGTAACCCCACCACCACCACTACCATATGTTTCCCCTCTGCACCTTGTGTGTGACCGTTCCGTAATGCTCAGTCGCCTCTCCTCGTCTAAAGCTAATGGACATGTGCGACTGAGGTTTCTATTCGCATACCACATGCCGCATGCCGCACTGATCACTACAGGGACCGATCGAGTTGTCGCATTCGCATTCGTATTCACATTCGCATTCGCAAACCGCGTGTAAGGAATGTAGCCCATAGCCTTCAAGACGTTTCGATTTGTTTTCGCATACCGCATACCGCATACCGCATACCGCGTGTAAGGAATCTTAGCTTTATCCATAATAAGCAGTATAAATCTTCAAGAAAAAAAAAGAGAAAAAAGGTGGCGGAACGCCAGCTGGTGGGCAGTGCCCTGACTCGACTGCCCCTTTCTGCGTCCGTCCGACTACCGCCCCCCCCCCCCAGGGGCTTATTCAATTAACCAACTCGGGAGACCCGAGTCACTTTTTGGCGCATGCGCACATCCTACAGACTCGCGTTGAATATACGAACACGCTTCTCCAAGCTCGGGGTGGGGAAAATGGTGGCTTAATTCAAAACTGTATATATATTTTTTAATAACCGATATAACTACAGTAAAATAGAATTTAATGTATTTTATGATGCATAGTTTAGTTATAGTTCCATTTCATTAAAGTTGTATCGTCCGATGGTCTTGAGTTTCTGACATTTTTCTGAGATAAGTATATTAAATTGATCATTATAATCTACCTTAATTTAGGTTTGAGTAACTTTTAATTGAAATGGCTACCTTTTGAGATATTTGAAATTCAACCATGTGAAAATAATGTTGGCAAGCACGCCAAAACTCTGATACCATAAGCTTCTGCAGTAACATGTTCTATTAAATCGACTCAGCGTTCCCTTCTATGTGGCCACAAATACTTAATATGTGTATCAGTATCTTAGTTAGATATGTAGAATCAAATCTAGATAATTATTTTGATTTTGACAAGTTAATGCATCATCGGACTATGCAGCTTTAAATGGGGTTATTCAAAAACAAAACAAAAACATTAAAACAACACGTAGAACTTGTACTGGTTGGTAGCTGTTAACCTACAGGTACCAGCACAAATGTGATGTCATCGCTCCTAGCCAGCCCCATCAACGGCACGTGCATTTATCGATTCCACTCACGGTGTTCGATTTGAAATTCTAGCAACTCGAGTGAACCGAGTCGCCCGGTGTTGCAGTTTCCGTGGTATGCCAGTTTGCGAGGTACACATACATTCAAATGCATTGTCAATGGCCGTGAGCAATCTTCATACAGAAAAAGTCAAATATCTCTCAAATTACACCACCTAGAAACAAACCGCTTGGAACACATACAGAAAACATATTCAACAAACAGATTGTATTAAATTTGTAAGGTTAGGGTTCTTGATTTCTATTTATTTCGAATATAAGGCCATTGTCAAAGCATTGTCAATGGTCATGAGCAATCTTCATACAGAAAATACAGAAAAAGTGAAATATCTCTAAAACCATACCACCTCGAAACAAATCGCTTGGTACACATATAGAAAACATGTTTAACAAGAACATTATATTAAATTCATAAGGTTAGTGACGATGCTGTTCGATTTTGACGCATGCGCAGAAGCGATGTGTCCCTCGCAAACTGGTGTACCGCGGAATCCGCAACACCTGGTCGTGTTAATCGAATACGGCCATCCAGTGAGAGGTTACCTGCGACCTGTCTGTTCAGGGGGTCAGGTCACTTGGTCGTGTGACGCCAGGGTGGCCGGAGCTGATGCATAATGCCCGGTACACACCTACCGTTTACGATCGTTTTTGCGCACCCACCTACCGTATACGATCTAAAACTGCCCAAAAGTCATGAGGTGTGCACTCCCCTAGCACACCTACCGATTGCGATTCACGACTAAAAACTCATTTTTAGGGCAAAAACGGTAGGTGTGTACTACCATTACGATTGTGATTCCCGATTCGAAAAATGAATCGGCCCGATTTCAGTTTTAAGCGGATCGGGAGTTTTAGTGCGCGAATCCTATACGGTATGTGTGTACCTAGCATTACACGTTTGAAGCATATGTTCCTTGTGTTTGTTCTTCCATGTGTCCACTGCGTGGGAGACCAAGTTGGAGCCGGCCTTCTGTGGCCTATCCTATCACACATCTATTGTTCTACACACGGAATATTTATGAAGTGAATTAAATCAAATGTTGCCACTGCTAAAAGTCATACATGGCCATTGTGTCCAGAATTACTGTATGCACACCGAATGTATGTTGCATGGTCTCAATTCAAATTTAAGCCTATGTGTGTGTGTAATTCCTCCAAACTAAAATGTGGTACATTCTAAGGAGCAACCTAATATATTTATTTATCAAATATGTCAGAAGCTCAAGTACAAAGACCAGCAGATTATGCAACTTTAATGGTTATCCTTGACTTGTCAAGGCCCGACACCAGCGACACTACCACCCACTCTGTCCCCTCACCTCTCCTCCAACTCACCCCCCCCCTCCTCGCCCCCCTTCCTCCCTCCCTCTCTTCCCCACCGCCCTCCCCATTTTCCCCACCCGCCCTCTTCCCCACCCGCCCTCTTCCCCACCCGCCCTCTCTCCCTCCTCCTCCCCTTCTCATTCCTCCATCCCCTTCTCCCCCCCCCCCTCCCCCTCCCTTTACCCCTCTTGCTCCCCCCGTTCCCATCCCACCCTTCCCCCTTCCCTCCCACACATCCACCCGACCCCTCTCCCTCCTCCTCCCCATCACTTTCCTCCCTGCCCTCTCCCTCTCTCCACCCCTTCCCCCTCCCTCCTCCTCTCCCTCTCTCCCACCCCTTTGTTTCCTTTGACCAAAAATATATGATTGTGAGCTTTCTAATTTAATGAGTGTCTATTGGCACATAATTGATTGCCTGCTTTTACATGTAAAAGCGATGGTTTGAACAAAAAACTAACATTTCTCGCCGTGAATATGGCCTATGCTGCCGACACGGCGTAAAGCAACCACCAATCAATCTATCATCCCACCCCTTCCTCTCTCCCCTTCCCAATCCCATATCCCCCTCCCTTCCCTTCCCCTTCCCCTCCCCTTCCTTCCCCCTCCTCCTTCCCCCTCCTCCTTCCCCCTCCTCCTTCCCCTCTCCCTCCTCTCCGCCCTCCTCCCTCCCCTCTCCCTCCTCCCCTCCCCCCCTCCTCTCCTCCCCCCTCCCTCCCACCTCCCCCTCCCCCCTCGCCACCGCCTCCCTCCCTCCCCTTCCCCCTATCTCACTTCCTTCCCTTTCACCTCCCCTTTCCCCCATCCCCTCCCTCCTCCTCTTCCTCCCTCCCCTCTCCCTTCTCTTCCTCCCTCCCCTCTCCCTTCTCTTCCTCCCTCCCCTCTCCCTTCTCTTCCCCCCTACCCTCCCCTTCTCCCTCCTCTTCCCCCACCCGTTCCTCTTCCCTTTCCTCCCACCCCTTCCCCGCCCTCTCCCCCATCCCTCCCCTCCCAACCCAAGCATACAGCTACTTCGTAATTCATTGTTTCATCACCATATATATACCTCACAGCAGTAATCGCGCGCCAACCCTAAAGGGCGCATTCCATATACGCGTAATGTGTAATGCGAATGCGAATGCGAATGCGACAAAAAATCGAAACGCCTTGAAACCTATGAGCTACATTCCATACATGCGTAATGCGTAATGCGAATGCGAATGCGTCAGAAATTCATTATCCCGATCGGTCCCTGTAGCGATCGGTGCGTAATGCGTAATGCGTAAAAGATGTGTGAATAGAAAAGCATCAGTCGCATTTGTCCATTGATATAAGGTTGGAGGAGGCGACTGATAATTATGGACAGCCGGGACAAGGTGGTGCGAACAGAATAGCATCAGTCGCATTTGTCCATTGATATAAGGCTGGAGGAGGCGACTGATAATTACGGACAGCCGGTGCAAACATGTAGGTTTATGCGGCGGACCTGTGAGGAAGCAGTCTTCATATTTGGGACGGTCCTAACATCCCTCTAAGCAAGCTAAACTGAGCCATGTTTGGACCGTCCCATTCTCTGTGTGTGTCTCTGTGTGTGTCTCTGTGTGTGTATCTGTGTCTGTGTGCGTGTCTCTGTGTGTGTGTCTGTGTGTGTCTCTGTGTGTGGGTCTGTGTGTGTGTCTCTGTGTGTGTGTCTCTGTGTTGTGTCTCTGTGTCTGTGTGTGTGTCTATGTGTGTGTATCTGTGTCTATGTGTGTCTCTGTGTGTGCCTCTGTGTGTGTCTCTGTGTGTGTCTGTGTGTGTGTCTGTCTCTGTGTGTGTCTCTGTGTGTGTCTCTGTGTTGTGTCTCTGTGTGTGTCTGTGTGTCTGTGTCTTTGTGTCTCTGTTGCTGTGTGTGTGTGTCTGTGTCTGTATCTCTGTGTCTCTGTGTGTGTCTCTGTGTTTCTGTGTGTGTGTCTGTGTGTGTGTCTCTGTGTGTGTCTGTGTGTCTGTGTGTGTGTCTCTCTGTCTGTGTGTATGTCTCTGTGTGTGTGTGTCTCTGTGTGTCTGTGTGTGTGTCTCTGTGTGTGTCTGTGTGTTGTGTCTCTGTGTCTGTGTGTGTGTCTCTGTGTGTGTATCTGTGTCTGTGTGTGTGTCTGTGTGTGTCTGTGTGTGTCTGTGTGTGTCTGTGTGTGTGTCTCTGTGTCTGTGTGTGTCTGTGTGTGTCTGTGTGTGTCTGTGTGTGTGTCTCTGTATTCTGTCTCTGTGTATGTGTGTGTGTCTCTGTGTGTGTATCTGTGTCTGTGTATGTGTATGTGTGTGTGTCTCTGTGTGTGTGTCTCTGTGTGTGTGTCTCTGTGTTGTGTCTCTGTGTGTCTGGGTCTTTGTGTCTCTGTTGCTGTGTGTGTGTCTGTGTGTGTATCTCTGTGTCTCTGTGTGTGCCTCTGTGTTTCTGTGTGTGTGTCTGTGTGTGTGTCTCTGTGTATGTCTCTGTGTGTGTCTCTGTGTGTGTCTGTGTGTGTCTGTGTGTGTGTCTCTGTGTTGTGTCTCTGTGTGTCTCTGTGTGTGTATATGTGTCTGTGTGTGTGTCTCTGTCTCTGTGTGTGTGTCTCTGTGTGTGTGTCTCTGTGTGTGTCTGTGTGTGTATCTCTGTGTTGTGTCTCTGTGTCTCTGTGTGTGTCTCTGTGTGTGTATCTGTGTTTGTGTGTCTGTGTGTGTGTCTCTGTGTGTATATGTGTCTGTATGTGTCTCTTTGTCAGAGACACAGAGACACAGACACACACATAGAGACACACACACAGACACAGAGTCACACACACAGAGACACACACAGACACACGCACACATAGGGACATGCACAGAGACACAGAGTCACACACACAGAGACACACACAGAGACACACACAGAGACACACACAGAGACACGGAGACACAGACACACACATAGAGACACACACAGAGTCACACACACTTTTTATATACTTTTTATATACTTCACTGCATAACGCATTACGCATTACGCGTATATGGAATGCTGGCATTCGCATAACGCATAACGCGTAACGCATAACGCATTACGCATTACGCGTATATGGAATGCGCCCTTAATGCAGTGAATGGCAGGGTCCGGGTGGGGCGGGCGGGGCGGGCGGGGCGGGCGGGGCGGGGCTGGGCGGGCCGAGGCGGGCCGGGCCGAGGCGGGCCGGGGCGGGGTGGACAGTGCAGAGGCAGGGCGGGCGGGGCGGGGCGGGCAGACGCAGGGCCGGGAGGATTGTCCCATGTACACCTCATGAACACTTCCGGTCCAACCACCGAACTGCCTTTTCCCTTTACCTCCCGAATGTTCCTCTTGACAAACAGCCCGTGGGCACATGCGCACTGCGCAGGAAGTAGGTGTACCTTAATAGGAACACCCCCCGCCCCCACCATACCCAGCCCCCGCACCCGCACCCGCTCCCGCCTCCCCCCCCCCCCCCTTACATCGGGACACTCCATTCAACCTTTTTAAAGGCCATTATTTTACTTGATTTAATCAATTCCACACTCCACAAGTAGCTGACCGTGAAATATAAGTTTAAGCAGTATATTTAGCTTCTAGGATTGGAAATCGGTGCAAAGAACTATCCATATCCGACAAACAGACTGACACTTTTTGCAAAAGGACATTTAGCAGCAACCGAATGCGGTGGCCAACTCGGTAGAGCGCAGGCTTCCCGTGCGGAAGGTCGGGATTTCAAATCCCAGCCGAGTCAAACCAATGACTTATAAAGTTGATACTTGTCACTACCTAGCCTGGCTGCCGTTCAGCATCAGTATGATATGGCAAGGACTGGTTAGTACAGTATCAGGATAATGTGACTGTGCGGGATATTGGGTCATGGTGGCCGGTGGCCTGGTCTCCCAGTCGGGCAGCATTGTAATTGTAAAGTCACGATGAGTGCACACTGTCACAAATTGGTAATCATCCTGATATGATCTTAAATTGTTGGTTGGTTGTTGAAGTATTACGTCCTGGTCATATCAGGACGGGTACCGACTTATGACAGTGTGCACTCACGGCGACTTTATAGTGCTACCCCAATGGGAGACCAGGCCGCCAGCCCAATGACCTAATATCCCACTTAGTCACATTATCCTGATACTGAGCTAACCAGTCCTTGTTCTATATCATAATAATGCTGAGCACCTGGCTAGGAAGTGACAAGTATACATTTTTAAGTCATTGGTTTGACTCGAGTCCGAATCCCACAAACTACCAAAGTGGGAGACGGACACTCAACTCATTCGGCCATCCTGTCTGGTCTATGGCAACAGTAGTGTTATATGACTACATTACTATGAGTCAGATCAATCTGAGTATTTACATGGTATTTAGAATGTAAGCAGAAGTCATCTTTCGTATTCAATTGGTAAAGTTGTAGTAAGTTTTAATGTAAGGCTGGTCAGTTGAAATTAGACAGTCGGTATAAAGTCAATTTGCTCGAAATATTCTAGTGTTACCCTTTCGTGGTTAGGTATGTGGGTTTGTTATTTGCAGTTTGTTGTTTTAGTGTTGATAGTCACCTGACTGCTGTTGGGGTGCGGTTGTTAGTAACACACTGGACCAGCTGTGGCCAGTGAAGCAGTGGGACCAACCCCAGTGCATTTGCTTTTAAATATTACATTTGTATTTGGATGACATTGTTTTGTAAATTTAACTTAGATTGAGCTAGAGCATAAAAAAAAGCTTATAACAATCTGGAATTGTAGAGCATCAAGCCTTCAGGGTCACTTATGCAACCTGAGTCGCCATGCCCTACAATCCAGCCCATATGGTGCATAGAACTATTTACATATCGAATTAAGTGATTTGTGAATTTTATGGAAGATGAGATGGGTTATATGATTATGAGGCAAAAGAGAAAACAAACAAAATTTTAAAATTTTAAAAACACACACAAAAACACCTGAACCGCGACAGATGTACGAATAGCAATTTGATGTTCTAAGAAATAGTACATAACAGTCCAGATTTGATTCAGCAAATTGTTGTTTTGGGGGTTGTTTTTGTGATGGGTGTACTTGGGTCATTCTTTAAAACTGGGCATGAAAGTGTGACATGGAAACCAAAAGTGAAAACCTTCCAAATATTAGCAAAAGATCATTTCAAATAATAGCCTAATACAATGTCCTATGAAGGTTTGTATGTTGTGCATATGTCAGAGTTGAAGAAAGTGAATTTCACTTTTTGAACTAGAACTTATAGAAATTGAGCAATACATTAATATCACTAGTGTAACATGAAAATCAAAGACACATGCAGAACCTCATTTTAACATATACAACATAGGAAAACAAGATTTTATTAATTACTCTTAAGCAGACAAGGTTATGACTTACAAGAACAAACTGAAAAAATAAGTTGAAAAAGTTTGGCTACATGCATAGTGTAAATGTGTAAAGTTTCACTTTTTCACATTAGCACAAAATCATATAAGCAAACTTTTAATTTCTTTCGCGGGATAGCTTCAATAAATGTACTATTGCTAACATACTTAATATGCAGATGATACAATAATTATTTGACTTGCAATCAATAAAAGAAAGAACAAATTATCAGCATCGTAATGTGGGAACCAAATATGTGGTGCCCAGTTTTAAAGAATGACTCATTTATGCCTAACGAGTTGTTTTCGCCACTAGACAGTAAACAGCCCCGTTCACACAGCACAACTTTAGGCCGAACTAGATAAGGCGAACTAGGGGAGGCGAACTAGGCGTCCTGTCCACACAAGCAGTACTTTGGACGGTTTAAGGCGGAAATCGATCTCTGCGCATGAGCAAGTCCATACTAACCAGCGCCAGTTTCGGTTCGTCGACATCACCACGAGAGTGTGGGTTCGACCTAGATATGTATTGACTGAATCGTATTGTTTTGGAATGGTCAAAACTTCTGCTGGGCAGTGAAACCCTAGAAGTAAATGATGAAAAAAATATCTGTGCACCTCTAGCCGGTTCATAGACCAAATTATATTATATAGTGTGACGTGCTTAATCCGCTTCAAGTAAACCGCTACCGTCCACACAAGCAAGGTGGGCCAACTTAAACTAGTTCGCTTCATCTATACTACCTCGAGAGGTGGTTTAGTTGAAGCGAACTAGGTGAGTCGGCTCATGCCTAAGTCGCCCCAACATCACGTCCACACGACCAATTTGAGTCGAACTAAAGGAGGCGAACTAGTTAAGCTGACTTAACTCGCCAGTGTGAATGGGGCTATAATAGTCTCATCACGCCCCTTGTTTTATTACATGCAGTTGTTGTATAGCTATCTACGGCATGCATCCGTCCTCAGTCTGGAAGCAGTCTCCCACATCTCCCTACCCTCTCTGAGTTTGTTAGTTCTACAATTGGATAGTGGGGAACGGGACGTACCTCCGGCGGTGGTAGAATGTCCATGTGTCGGTCATTAGACCGATCCTTCTCAGTGGATCAATTTGCGGTTTGGGATATTTTCCGTTCCAACCAGTTGTCCACAAAAGGTTCATCAAAGGCTGTGGAATGTGCTGTCCTGCCTGTGGGAAAGTGCATATAAAAGACCCCTTGCTGCTTATTGGAAAGAGTAGCCTATGTGGCGGCAGCGAGTTTCCTCCAAAGAAATATGTCAGAAGGACCCTATTTTGACGTCCAATGGGCAATGATAAAAATAAATGTGCTCTAGAGGCGTTGTTGAACAAAACAAGCTTTACTTTTACAATTGGATGGTTGTTTGGTTATCGACTATATATATAATAAATTACATAATACACATACATATGTGTGCTATGTAATGTATTATGTGGATATAAATAACGAAATCACCAACATGTTGGAAACTGCACTAATGATTTATTCCTGATACGAAACCAACCAACAACTGCGATGTACCGCTAACTTGCTGACTTTGCACATTCTCATTCTGTTCTCGCCTTGTTCCCCGCCTCTAGCCGTCCACTCGGCCTCTTTCAAATCAGATATAAGGGCGGCGATTTGGTGAAGATTAAACTTACTGTATCATTTTCTTATAAAGCAGGGCAAAGTTCAGTTGTACACAACTGGTCTTCCTCATTTCACTGTTCCTTACGTGGACATGTGTGGTTTATAGTAATTATGCGTGTCTTTCTATTGGTGAATGTTTCTTACTCTATCAAATACATTATATATATATACAGTAAAACATCTCTAACCGACCACCTCCACAGATAGACCATTCCCCTATATCGATCGCTTTATTTGGGTCTTAAGCGATCACCCATACAATACTGTGGTGGTCTGCACTGGCCTCTCGGGCAAGTAACCACATAGACAGGTAGGCATGGATAGTGGTGATACCAGAGAGCCTAGGTGGTGTAATGGTTAGCACACTGGCCCGGAATGCAAAGAGATGTTGGTTCGGGTCCCACTCTAGGTGCAATATTTCCCATTTTCATCACCCCCATGACACTGGTTGCCGTGACCATGATACTGTACAAGTTATGTGCTGTATGGTTGTTGAACCTACCCTGTGTATGTATATAATTATAAGTGTGTTGCCTGTATGTATGTAATTGTAAGCATTAAAAGGCTTACAATTCCAGGGGGACGAGTGTGGTGGTCTGCACTGGCCTCTCGGGCAAGTAACCACATAGACAGGTTTTCATGGGTAGTGTGGTGATACCAGAGAGCCTAGGTGGTGTAATGGTTAGCACACTGGCCTGGAATGCAAAGAGATGTGGGTTCGGGTCCCACTCTAGGCGCAATATTTCCCATTTTCATCACCCCCATGACAATACCATTGTAACAATTATTTTTAACTCCTTAAACCGACCACATTCCTATATGGACCATTTAAAGTCAGTATATTATATACAGTAAAACCTCTCTAAATCGACCGACCATGGGACCGACTTTAAATGGTCTATTTAGGGAGGTGGGTAAATTAGGGAGATTTTTCTCATTACAAGTTGTATGGGCAATCGTTTTCGACCCAAATAAACCAATCGATATAGGGGAGTGGTCGATCTGTGGAGGTGGTCAGTTAGAGAGGCTTTACTTTATATATATATACATAATGCCGGTCCACTGCTCCTTACATTGGCACATCTGGTTTATACAATTTGGAGGAGTCTTCTCTATGTTTGGTGAATGCTATTTATTCTAACTAAGACATAACAATATTAACATATATAATGTCCAACCGCTGCTCCTTGAAGCTGCATATTCTGATGAAAGCATCAACTTTTCAAATCTAAATCACCTACCTAGATTTAATTTTATATATCTAACTTAGATACTGATACATATATTACTATTAAGCATTTGTTGCCACATAGAAGGCAATACCAAGTCAATTTAAAGCTGCATAGTCCGATGAAGTATCAAATTTTCAATACCAAAATAATTATATAGATTTAACTCAACATATCTAACTTAGATATTGATGCACTTATTAAGTATTAATTGCCAAATAGAAGGGCACACTGAGTCAATTTAATAGAACCTGTTACTGCTGAAGCGTATGGAGTTTTGGCGTGCTTGCCAAAACTAATTTTACATGTTTCCACTTTAAATATCTCAAAGGTTACCCATTTAAATTAATAATTACTTCAAGCTAAAGTTGTTTGTTTGTTTGTTGTTGTTTTACGTCCTAGCAACATCTAAGGTCATAAGTAATGTAGATAATAACAATCAATTTAATAGATTTATCTCAGAAAAAAAATCAGAGAAAGTCAAAACCCTCGGACTGTGCAACTTTAATAGAGTCCGTTACTGCAGACGCCCATGGTGTCAAGAGTTTTGGCAAGCTTGCCAACAATTAATTTGAGATGTTTGCACTTCAAATATCTCAAAAGTTAGCCATTTAAAATAAAAGACACTTCAAATTTAAGTATTAATAGATTATAGCAATGAACCTAATATATATTAATCTCAGAAAATTACAAAATGTTTAAATCCTCGGACTATGTAGCTATAATATATGAGTCCATCTAGTTTATACAGTTTAGTTTTTAATGAATGCTAAATGCTGAATGCATAATACATATACCGGACGCGGGGCCAAATCGGGAAGAACTTGCGATATCGGGTCATGGTGCTGGCGGCCGCATGGCCCGTATGCATGACGCGGTGTTAGCGAGCCAAAACTGGTTTTGGCAGGGATTTCTAGGTTAGCGGCAAAAACTCAGTCCGCAAGGAGCGGTGTTAGCGCAAACACACCGAGTGTAAGCTAACACCGTGTCATGAATGAAGTCATCATGATTGCGCACAAGTCGGTGGGCATCAGCAACTTTAAAACAGAGCAGAAACAAATTTTGTTTAAACCCGAAAATCAACGTAAAATCGCAGCAATAAAAAAAAGTGAATTAAATATGGTTAGATTTGAATGTTGTTAAACTGCAGCCTACCGTCACCTTCCCCTCTCGGGTTCACCTGTACTTACCTTCCTGTTCGCTGCATCTCTCCATTCCTCCCCTACCCCCTACCCACTACCCCTACCCCCTACCCCTACCCCCTACCTCTACCTCCACCCCCTGCACCGCCCCCTTTAACCCTCCCCTCCACACACCACCAAAACCACTCACCCACCGCCGCCACACTGCACCTCCCAGCATGGCCGAGCCTAGCCCCCCCCCCCCCCCCCCCCCCCCCCGCACTCTGTCTCTGCTTTCCCGCCACCACCACCCCACCCCCACCCCCACCACCCTCTCCTCTTCAGAAACACACACTCGCATCAGAAACACACACTCCCACCAGAACGACTCATCCCCTCAGCGCCACACCTCCACACCTCATAGTCCGCCTCGCACCGTCCTCCAGCCACACCCAGTATCCTCCTCCCCTCCGCTCCCCTCCCCTCCCTCTCCCTCAACTCACCCCTCACCGCCACACCTACCAGCCACACCCCGTATCCCCCTCCCTCTCCCCATCCCTCTTCCCCTCATCTCCCCCTCATCCCCCTGCCTCTCCTCTCCTCTCCTCATCCTCTCTCCCATTCACCTTCCCGCTCCCCTCCCACTCCCCTTTCCTCTCCCCCTCATTCGCCCCTCTCTCCCCTCCCATCTCCCTCTCCCTCTCTCCTTCCCCTTCCCTTTCCTCTCCTCTCCCCTTCCGCTTCTCCTCACCCCCATTCCTCCTCAGAGCCCTGTCCCCCCCCACACACACTCACTTACCCCACTACTACAACCATTCGCCCCTCAACACACCACCTCCCAGCCCAGCCCCAGCCCAGCCCAGCCCAGGCCCAGCCCAGCCCGGCCCGGCATACCCCCGCCCCTCTCCCCCTCCCCCTGTTCAGCCCGCCCGACCATTCACGCGTTCGGGCCACTATTCATCGTATACAGGTGACAGAGTTCCCGACACAATGGGCCTCCTCCCACGAGCCGGGCGGCAGCAGTCAGCGTTCTGCCGAATCAAAACACTCACTTCCTGCCACGCATTTCCCCGAAAATAGATCTCTACGCACATATATAAGTGGGCATGTTGACATCCACGCGCTGCATCGCCGCCGTGTTGTCCCCGATCGCTGTGATCGGGAAAGCGCAAACGGTTCTAGACATCTCTATCAAAATCGCTTCTCAATGGCTTACAGTTGGGGGGATTGGATAATCATGATCACCATATATAAAGGAAAGATTTGTGAATGTCAACGTTTTCGAATTTTGCATTTCTGTTGATTCGTTCCTTTGTGACACAATTTCAAACATTTGCTTACTTTTCACATGTTCAAATCGGTTCAAAATCACTTTGGACATAAATAAAAAACATATAGACGCAATTATTAATGTCTTTTCTCATTATATACCAAATATTATCACGCTCCTATATGTCGAACATGGTTAATTTTGAATGGGAAAGTGCCATGGGTTGCCAGACTTTGGCGCAGAGCCCATGCAGTGGGTACGTGCACGTCCGCGCGCTACGCGTAGGTATGTTGACATCGACGCGCTCACCATCACGCACATGCGCTTAAGGTCACAACCATTGCCTTTGTTTCAGTTTAATTACAGGACAAAAAAACATGCGATTTAAAATATTTTAAAAATCATAACTTTCTTAATACTAGACCAATATGCATGATCTTTGTGTCATTTAAAAGCATTTGTTTGGCTCTTTTCAATGGTATGAGTATCATTTCTATATGATAAATTAAAAAAAAATTCCAACATACCTAATATAAGGACACACTTATACAAGGATTCCCACTAAAGAGAGATATATATATATACTCTATAATCTATTAAAAAGTATTATAGTATTAAGGACACTAAAGGCTCTGTCACATACACGTTAGTGGATGTAGTTAAATGTAGTGGAGGCTAACGTAGTTGAAGGTAGTTGAAGGTAGTTGAATTTAGTGCAATGTACCGGCATCCGTACTTTTCCGTGATGAGAATGTGATAAGAACGTGTGTGGGCCATGAGTTCCGATTTAAGCTTTGGACATGTTCAAAAGAGAGGTATGTTTGAGGCAGACATAGCCTCCATGATGATAACGTACTCTAGCATACTCTAGCATACTTCTTAGTGAAGTGGGCGAGACTGCCAGCCTGATGGCATTCACGGGCGTGCGCCGATTAACCCGTATTTGGGAATACGGGCTACTCGCCATGGCAGACCGCGAATGCCCAAACATTCATGGGCGACGGGGTTTCCGGCCATAAAGCGTTGCTAGGAGACGCAAATTGCGACTCGCCTGGCAACGAAAGGAGGTCGGGCGTTCGGGGCCAGACCGATCAGACGTACTTTGTGACGCTCTGATGTTTTTAGCCGAGATTTAGGCCTATTTCATCTAAATTCCAAAGTGTTTCACATTAAACTGTAGGGGAAGGGTTGATAACATGTTTCTACACTACGTACGTTACTCGAATGTTAGTTTGGCTAAGAATAAACAAAGCCGTGAGCTCTTGGAAAAGTAAATTGGAACGTTCCTTGCATTCTTTACTGTCCTCCAGTTTTCTATGGAGTAAACCGCTATGGTCGAATCTAACATTGGAATATTTTATATATATAATTAAGGGCCTTGAGCCTAACTAGGCCTTACGCAGCTACTTAGCCCATCTGCGGGGAGATTGGAACAGACATATTAACGGAATTAACGTATAGATCTTTTTGGCTAAAATAAGACATTGACGTAGGCTGATTATCAGCGACAGTAGCAGAGACACTAGCGCCTCTGCTTAGTTCTGGATCAATTCAAACATATTAAATACACCGTAAGGCGAGTAGACCAGCCAGTAGTGGACACCATTAAATAATCGCTTTGTACTAAACATATTACGGGCGGAGGCAAACCTCCGTATTTAGGTGATACTCTGGCTAGCCGACTGTAGCCCGAGAAGTACACCGACAGACACGGACTACCTGCAGACGGGACGAGGGGCAGCAGCGGCCCACGGCCGGCCCGAGAAATTCACATGGAAATAATTATATAAATTAACACGAAGGCTTGCCTTTAGCGGGGGCGGAATAGCCCGACGGTTAAATTAGTGTACTCTAGCATTCTCTAGCATACCCTAGCGTACCTTAGCCTACTTTGACCCAGACAAAACCTTGCCCGTTCTGCCATGGTCACATAGCCGTTAGTGGATGAAGTTGAATGTAGTTGAACGTAGTGAAGGGTAACGTAGTTCAACATAGTTTAACATAGTTGGACGTACCGGGATCCGTACCATAGCATACTGGGATCTGTACCATAACGTATTTATCCGTACTATTAGGTGGGTGATCAACCAAAACCTGCAGTACCTGAATGTAGTTGAATGTAGTGATAGCACGTTTCACACATGTTAATCTATCTATGGATCACTACATCCACTCATGTGTATGTAACGTGTGTGTTTGACCGGGGCTTAACTCTCTTCGGTTTGCTCTATTGTTATATCCCATATATATATTATAATAATAATTCTTCCACTAAGATAGTAGAGATAGTAGTGCAGTATGACTCTATGAGTTGGCAGTATAAAAGCTTCTGAGTCCCTCACTTGTTATCCGGACCGCACTTCATCCACACCTCTCTCTATCTCCTCTCTGCTGGCCTTGCTCCTCCTTGATTGTGTCTGAAAAGAGTTCCAGGAGGGAGAGCCCGCCAGCATGTCACTTTCTACTCTTACTGTGTCTGTGTCTTTGGCTCGCCGGCTAGTCACCATAGAGCAAAGAGACACGTCCCTTTGACTCAACTCTCTCTCATTTCTCTTTCCTATACTCAACCCCTTTTTTGTCTCCCGGGCTTACTTCTCCCCCTGATCAAAGGAGTTGTTTGCTTGGGTGGGGCCCTTTACCTTATCGTTTCTCTCGCTTTGTTCTTATTGCTGGAACCTGCTGAACCCTCCTTTACCCGTCCCTTCCTCCTGAACCCTTGCTACTGTTCACTGGATATGAGTGTGCTGCTACCGCCGGACTGGAGAGATTCGGGGCCGGTAACCGTCATAAGGTTACAAACCCCCAGGGCCCGTATGCATGGAGCGGTGTTGGCGGCGTGTGGTGTTAAGCCTTAAACACCGGGTAGCTATCACCGGTTATCAGAGGCGTCGCGAACTATGTCACGCCATATGCATGGGGGCCTAAACGGTTTGTGTTAGCTAAACGTGAAGTTATTTATAGATTTGGGAAATCCCTCGATTCGACAATATGAATAACGCCGCCAAAGCGGCGGCGGCATTAATATCGGTTCGAATTTAGGGTTAAATTGATAAAAATTTCACTTATTGCGTATGTGATTCTGTTAAATATGATAGCATTGAATAGATTTGGGCCTAATATATTGCCGCCGATGCGGCGGCGGTGGCGATGTTTTGTTGATGTTCGACAGTATGGATAGCGATGTTGATGCAGTGGCGACGGAGATTTGTTTAGTTTACATTCGTCGATTCGACAATATTAATATCACCGCCAATGCGAATTTAGGGTTAAATTGATCAAATTTCACTTATTGCGTATGTAATTCTGTTAAATATGATAGCATTGAATAGATTTGGGCTCCATCCTGACACTAACCTAACACTAACACCGCTGTAAACCTGCTATGGGCTGGGGTTAGAATCTCCGAGTTTAAACGCACAGTGTTTGTCTAACACTGCTCCATGCATAGCGACTTTTCGGCGCTAAACCAGAAATCCTGCCCTAACCGCAGTTTGCCTGGCTAACACCGCTCCATACATATGGGCCCTGAAGTCAGTGCCCCGCCCCACACAGGGGAGTGGGGGGGAGGGCGGGGGTGCATGCTAGTACCCGCCATCCACTTCCTGGATGGGGGAAAGGACCACGACAGACCTTATTACACGCGGTAAAGGGTTTATCACTACCCACATATATATCGATATCCTTGTATATATTCCCGTAAAGTCATTATAGAACACCTATACATGTGTATATATGTAATATATATATAGTGTGTGTATTTGCTGTGGCTTCACGTCCAAGCAACATCTAAGTTCATGGGGGTGGGGCGGGGTGGGGGTGGCGGTGGGGTGGGCGGATGGGTGTGAGAATTCGTCTCTTTGTCTCTGTCCTTCACCTTCAAGGGTAACTCATATCCACTCAACCACTCACCCACTTACACACTCACTCATGGTGACTTTATAGTGCTGTCCCACTGGGAGTGGAAGACCGGGCCGCCAGCACCATGACCCGATATCCCACACAGTCACATTATTATCCTGGTACTGAACTAACTAGTCCCCACCCTATCCTAGTAATGCCGAGCATCAGGATATGAAGCGACAAGTTGAGTGTGTGTACTCTATAATGAAATTGTACCAGACGAGGTGGCCGAATTAATCGTATTTAAACCAGTTAAGAGCGCTGGCTCCTTTCTCGGGGAGGGGGGGGGGGGGGGTCGTGGCTTCAAACCCTAACTGATGCAAACAAATGAAATATATATATATATATATATATATATATATATCTATTGTTTTTGTTTGTTAATGGCAGAAACTGATTGGACTATGCAACTTTAAGAGTAAACCTAATATTTAGTGAGTCATTGAGATGAGTTGCTTAGAAACAAGCTATTTTGGGGACGCTGGGGGGATGTTTGCATTGTGTAGTGGGGGTGGAGTGGTGAGGGGTGGGGTGTGGTGAGGGGTGGGGTGGGGTGGGTGGAGTGGGTGAGGGTGGGTGGGAGTGTAGGGTGGGTAGGGGATAGGGAGATGGGGGAGGGAGGGCGATGGGAAGAGGGGAGGGGGGAGGGAGAGTGGAGAGAGAGGGAAGCGAGGGGGGGGGGGGAGAGGAGAAGGGGATAGAGAGGCAACGGAAAAGGGACGGCGAGAGGGAGGCGGGGAGGGGAGGGGAAGGGACTGGGCGGGAGGGTAGAGGGAAGGGGAGGGGGGGGGGAGAGGGAGGGGAGGGGAGAGGGAAGGGGAAGGGAGAGAGAGGGAAAGGGATGGGGAGAGGGAGCAGGAGAGGGATATGGAGAGGGAGTGATGGGGATGGGGATAGAGAGAAGGAGATGCATAGGGAGAGGGAGGGTGAGTGAAAAGCGGAGGGTTAATACCAGTGGGTGGCTTGGTCACGCTCCATTGACTCTGACCCAGTCTGCGTGTCGGGTTGCGTTGTGTACACACGCCGCCAGGTCCCGCCGCCCTCAGCGTAAAGCGCATGCGTACACACAGACACACAGAGAGACACACACGTGCACCCAGTGGCACTCTGCGCACACATGTATGCGGCGAGTAGCTGGGACGCTGTGTGTGACTGGCCGGGTGGACACACGGACATGCAGGCAGGCAGAGAAAAACAGACAGGAAGACGCCCGCAACGCACGTGTAGAGAGGAAAGGGAACGCAAGGACACACGTGTACACGACAACAAAAAGAGGGGGGAGTGTAGGACTGGCAACTTGCACCATGGGATTGTGCACAAGTATGCACAGTCACACACACAGCCCTCGACACCGGGAGACGTCTCGCACCGGACCCTGGATGCAGTGACCCGTCTACCTGCCTCGTCACCAAGGTGCTCCGGAGGGTTTTGTGAATGGAGTCATGGAGGAGGCGAACCCTGCGAGAAGGAGCGACGAATGAATGATTCTCGCTTTTAGTTTTCCTAGTTTTCGTCCTCATTTTGTTTGTTTGTTTCTATTTTTTTTCCCCTCGCCCACCCACCCACCGGGCTGGAACTGTGGAAGTCATCACGGTGGTGGTGGTGGTGGTGATGGTGCTGGTCGTGGTAGTGGTCGAGAGAGGGGTGCGCCATGTGTGTGAGGGGTGCGCCGTGTGTTGTGTGTGTGAGGGATGCTGTATGTGTATGTGCGTGTGTGTGTGTGTGGGCGCGGGAGAGGATATTAAGTCCACACAACTCCCAGCCCCGGCCCTCTCGGGCAGGTGCGTTGTCAGACCACAGGTAGGGTAGGG
This sequence comes from Branchipolynoe longqiensis, assembly GCA_030323885.1. Classification (NCBI taxonomy): domain Eukaryota; kingdom Metazoa; phylum Annelida; class Polychaeta; order Phyllodocida; family Polynoidae; genus Branchipolynoe; species Branchipolynoe longqiensis. Next base: position 72,054 of record JASIRB010000090.1, on the reverse strand, counting down.
TGGTGATGAACACACACACGCACACACATCCACATCCACACACACAAGCCCTCTCCACCCGCCCTTATCGCCTCACCTGGGTGCAATGTGACACTGACATGGACTGCCTATATCGGTGCCAGCCAGGTACATTCAAAGGCTAGACAAAGCCGGGGCAATCGGGCCATCCTCCTAACGGTCTCTTTCTGTTGGGACTACACCACCACCACCAGGCCTATCCTATCGCACCACACCACACCACACCATACCATACCACACCATACCATAAGACGCCACGCCAATCCAAATCAAATCAAACCAAACAACCACACATCACCATGCCGGGCGTTATTAGCACATAGCGACAACAGCCCAGATAACGCCACCTAGCGGAGGAACCAGGGCGCACTGGCAGACTGAGACCGGGCGGCGGGGCGGCGGTGACCGGGCCGGGGCAGAGGAGGGACGGGAGATGCCAACCCCCTGAGTCATATTAGGACGCTGACATCTACACACACTGGCGCCGCGCAGACTGCATCGATTGGAGCAAGAGATCCTGGGCGGAAGGTTGTCTCAAAGCGAGGCTTTGGACTAAGGAGTATGATACATAGCTCTAGCATTGATGTTCCTGATATGAAACCATTATCCGTTGCTAGGATGTAAAACCCCAACAAGCCAAAAACGGCGATTATTATTATTACTACTACTTTGACTTTAATCAATACTCACTGCTACAACTTACCACCGATCACCGTCCTGATATGACCTTAGATGTTGCCAGGGCGTAAAACTCCCAACAACCAACCAAGCACCGACTAACTACAACTTACAGTGAACCAATCACCATTTATGTTATGACTGTAACAACCAGGACTAGAAGTAAAACGACACAGCAGTCGTAGGCTACCTGTCTCCAAAATTCCGATCAGACCAGTGCTGTCCTCACAAAGCAGGTGGTCCTGTCATCGGAGGGACGATCAAAAGGGATAAATTACAGTTCATACTTTGAACACATGGTCGCGTTTGGTTGGCAGGGAATCGCCGATCAGAGGGAGATCGTGGAAGGATAGGTACTACACCAACACCAACTCCTGTAATGTAGCACAAACAAAGTGAGAAAACCTAGATCAATCGAACAACTATCGCCATTGGAATTACTAAAACCACCATCACCAACGCTATTGGAATTACCACTACAACCACCACCACCACCACCACCACCAATACAGCCACCACCACCACCACCACTATTGGAACTATTAGTATTACCACCAGCATCACTATCGCCATTGGAATTACCACTACAACCACCGCCGCCACCACCACCACCACTATTGGAACTATTACCACCATTGTTACTATATATGTTAGTTCCACTACGGTCACAATCCTTAGAAGAATTTCACCCACTGCCTGTAAAGCCTAAAGGATAAGCATTTGACCGTTCGGGGCAGACCAGACCGTACAACTTACAGTTACACTACAGAGAACCGTATGGGGCCCTAGGATAATCTAGGATAAGCCCGTGGGGACCCAGCACACACGCTGTGAGAATGTGTGCGGGTTGCTGTTAGATTTGAGATCTTACCCAACAATCAAGGCTGCCGGTACAATAAGTTCTAAGTCTCGTGGGTATAATAAGCAGCAAGTCTTCCGTGACAGAACTGCCCAAGTTTCTGCCCGTGCATGTGCAGTGATTAGTCTTTTGTTGTTGTTGTTGCCATAATTAATTACCATCTAGACTACCCGTCCTGATATTTATTACCTTAGATCTTGCTAGGACGTAAACCAACAATAAAGAACAACAAAAAACATCTGGACTAACAATAACAAGGAATCTAACGCATTGGCGACGAGGGAACTGACAGCAGACTGGTTGATCCTGACCTTGACCTTGACTTTGGTTTTCTCGCGGGTTCTACTGCTGGCACGTGACTAATTCGGCTGAGGATTCACAAGCGTCTTTCGCTCACTGTGTTATTTCACCAAGCCGACAACTTCAAAACAGCTTACACACATCCTGTTCGCGCCTTGGCGTGTTTACCCCGGGGCAAGGCAAGACCGGAGTGTGACCGTCACCGTGAGAGAGGGAGGTGAGGGGGTGGGGAAAAGCGCTATGTATGTATGTCATATGTGTGTGACCCCATCGTGACCTCGTGTCGGTTTAGCGGTTTTCGGAGGCGACGTGGTGAATACTTATTTAGTCCTAGTGAGACAAATCTTTCTCCTTGATATGTTAGAGCGGCAAACACATGGAATAGGCTTCCACCCGAAATAGTTCCATTACTAAATGCATTGAAAAACAGACTTGATAAATGTTGGACTCAGTATCGGTATAGTCAGTCGTTGACGCATGACCACTATAACTATGACCAGTCATACATAGAATCTGTTAACATGTTATCATGTCTAAATATATAAACAGAAGAGGATCAGTATAAGTACTCAAGTTGTTGCTGACAGAATTGGATTGACATTCCACTAACACCACCATCACCGCCACCGCAGACTTCATCATACATGTATGACGTCAGATCAATGGTACCCACACCCACCCACGTTATGATGATTGCTCCCAATGTACACAGATCCATCCTGTTACAAGAAGAAAGGTAAACAAGTCCGACGGCTAAATACTCCGATAGGACCACCACCGTTGCCAGTCTCCTTCCGAGCACTGATAGTGATAGTGATACCATCCTGCCGTCACGTGACCGGGTCATGTGTTACCATTACGGCGTCTCCAATTGTCACAGACGCCATCATGTCTCCGCGACCACGGCAGCTGGCGTTGCAGCCTCCTCCAGGGTTAGGGAGGTCACCATGGAGACGATTTTAACGCACCCTATGTACCTTCCCACACCTAGTAGTAGTAGTAGTAGTAGTACCAGAGACAGAGTGTCACCTCCAGTGATGGATCAGCGGAATTCAACGGCAGCAGCAGGAGGAGGAAGAAGAGCAGCATGGGGAGGAGTGGTCCTTCCTACAGAGTTGGGCTTTGCGAGTAGTGGCAGTGTGAGCAGCTTGAGTAGTGTGAGTAGTCTGGGCAGTGTGAGTAGTATTCGGAGTGTTGGTGGCGGTAGCAGGGCGGAGCGGGGAAGGGAGCGGGAGAAGGAGCGGGAGGGGCGGCGCTGGGTGACGCCGCGTTCGGACCTGCCCGGAGCGGCCCGGCCCCCGGCCGTCTCGCTCCGCCGTGCCCAGCCCTGCTCCGCCCGCCCGCCGCCAGCCTACCCTTACCACCTAGTCCTCACCGACTCCAACATCCACCACCACCACCACCAGCAGCAGCAGCAGCAACATCAGCTGGAGGAGTCATCAATGCCGACACTGGAGCCACTCACGGACCCCTGGAGGCGCGGACGTGAGCGGGGTGGTTACGGTCACGGTGCCGTTGCTGGTACTGTTGCCGTTGCCGTGACCAACTCCCACCCTCACCACCACCAACACTGCCATCATTGCGACACGGCCGCTGGGCCGTTTCAGCGGTCAGACCCCACCCGGCGCTTGTTCCGCTCTGGCGGTGTAACCGGAAGCGGGAGCGGAAGCGGAAGCGGAAGCGGAAGCTCGAGCCGCCCTGACCCCGCCTACTGGAGGACGCGAGCCGCCAGCCCTAAGCAGCGCTCTGGGTCTTGGAGCGGCGGCGGCGGCGCGAAGACCTTGTCAGCGTCGTCAGCGACCTTTGGCTTTGGGAGTAGCGGGGCGATTGACGCGTGCGGGGCCGACCCCGGGCCCGGCCCCGGCCCCGGGGTGGTCACCGTCATGGTGCCCCGGGTCTACCTGCCCGGGAGTGCCGGGGCGGCCCGCTCGACGCGTGGGGCCGGCGGGTTGACGGGAGGGGGCCGGGTGTACCGCCTCAGTCCCGCCTACAAGTGGCGCGGCGCCAGTTTTGACAGCGGCATTTCGAGACCGCGTCTGACATCAGCACCGACGGCGGACTCTGATGACGCTGTCGCTGTGTTCGGCGACGTCGACTACGAGGATAGCGACGTGGCGGAGGAGGAGGAGGAGAAGTAAGTTTGTGACGTCACAGATTGATCGGATATCGATTGTGTAGGAATTAATTTATTGGGGTGAGTGTGGGGCGGAGGGGGGGGGGGGGGGCAATTTAATTTTGGTTTGATTTGTTACTGTTGTTGTATTTGTTTTGTTGTTTTGTGAAGTGTAATTATAGGTAATTATAATATATATTTCAATGTGGTTTTATTAGGAAAGCTTTATGTCTTCCATGACCATGTTTATCGGTTGTTATTGGTATAAAGCCTGTATAAATTACCAATATAGGTTTTATACCAATAGGTACTAATATTAATAGTATATATATGAATGATATGGGGTGGAGGTGAGTGGGTGTGGAGATGGGTGGGTGTGGAGGTGGGTGGGTGGGTGTGGAGGTGATTGGGTGGGTGTGGAGGTGGGTGGGGTGTGGGTGGTTAGAAGTGGGTGCAGATAGATCAGTGAGACTGCGGCCACCCATGTAACAGTGTTAAGTGGAGTTGGGTTGAGGGGTGCGGGTATCCTGGGGTTGGGGGTGCGGGTTGGATGCTTCGAACCCCAAATAGCCTCCACCCCACCCTGGATTAACTCATTCAATTATTTGTTAAATCATTTCACTTGCAGACAATTTCTTTTCCTCATTCCGCTTATCCTTGTCCTATCCTACTAATGCCAGGCTACGTACTAACAAGTATCACTTTTGTATGTTATTGGTTTGACTCGGCCAGGATTCGAACAACCGACCTTCCTCCCAGGAAGCTGCACTCTTATCAATTCACCAGATACCGTGGCGAATGGTAGAGCGCAGGCCTCCCGTACGAGAGATCGGCAGTTCGATTGTTGGTGGTTGTTGGAGTTTTACGTCCTGGCAACATCTAAGGTCATATCAGGACAGGTACCGACTTGTTACTGTGCACTCATGGCGACATTATAGTGCTGCCCCACCAGGAGACCAGACCACCAGCACCATACTTTGATATCCCACCCAGTTACATTATCCTGACACTGAGGTAACCAGTCCTTGCCCTATCCTAATAATGTTGAGCGACATGTATCAATTTTAAAGTTATTGGTTTGACTCGACCAGGGTTGGAACCCATGGGTTCGAATCCCAATATGTTGTCATAGAGATTGGTGTACGGGTTATGGTTGGGGCCTTCTGGAAGTACTCCGATGTTAGGAGTGTTAGCTAATTGCCACCATTGACTAATTGAGCCCACGGTGTCTTTGTGTGGAAATAGACACAGATCAACACATTTGTTAACTTCAAGTTAAGCGTCTATATGATCATATATGGCATTCCCATGGTGACTGATAGCCATTGCAATGAATTGAAAACGTACTCTTAATGCGACCCGTACACAGTGCACGGTGGTGTGTTGGTGGTGTGCAGGTGGTGTATTGGTGGTGTGGGTGGTATGGTGGTGGTGTGTCGGTGGTGTCGTGTTGGTGGTGTGGTGTTTTGGTGGTGTGGGTGGTATGGTGTTGGTGTGGTGTTGGTGGTGTGGTGTGTTGGTGGTGGTGTGTTAGTGGTGTGCAGGTGGTGTATTGGTGGTGGGCTGGTAGTGTGGTGGCAGTGCAGGTGGTGCTGTGTTGGTGGTATATTGGTGGTGTAGGGTGGTGGTGTGTCGATGGTGTGCCGATGGTGGTGTGGTGGCAGGGTTGTCAATTAATCAGGAAATAAGATTAAGAGTATTTCCCAGGATGGGGGGAAATACTGGGAATTACCAGGAAAAATTAGGAATTATCGGGAAATAATGTGAATTACTGGGAAATTCCACACAGTATTAAATATTCATCTTGTAAACACATATAGGTACATGTATTACGTATATATATACATTCAGATTTATATAACGTTACATTAAACTCAAGTATGGATTTGTGACAGGATTGGGTTGTTTAAAAAAAAATTAATTATGAAACAATGCACAAAAGGTTTTTTAGGTCTGCTTTTGCAGAAAAAAAGTTAGTGGATCAGTGTCAGTTATTTGTGTAAACATGGAACACCAACCTGTTTGGCAATGACTGTAAGACTACATCTTTTGTGCACTGAAATGTCAGCCCAGCAGTGCTATCTAAACTCTTAAGGAAGAAATCTGCAACAGCTGTGGCTTTCATGTATTGGCTATGCTAACAAATTAAAGCTAAGATTCCTTATACGCGGTATGTGGCATGCGGCATGCGAATGTCGTATATCTGGCATCCCCTGCAACATTTGTTGGGGTTTTTCATCCTAATTTGTGAAGGAACAGTATTTGTTTCTATGGCAAATGCAGCAGAATTCGCAGTCGCATGCCGCACCGATCGGTCCATGGACCGATTCAGTTGCCGCATTCGCACATTCGGACATATGGAAGCGCCACCATTCATTTACATGCTTTTTTATTCGCATTCGCATTCGCATGCCACATACCGCGTGTAAGGAATCTTAGCTTAAGGCAGTACTCACCTCTAGCATCGCCATGTTGGTTCTACTCTGTTATTACATAATTAGTATGAATTGTAGCAACCTCTGAGGAAAGTATAGTTGCAATCATTGCTTGTGATTAGGTATCAGCCCAACAGTGCTATCTAGACACTTAAGGAAGAAATATGCAACCGCTGTGGGTTTCATGTATTGGCTGTCATCTTAACCTCATTGTGGTGAGAATACAAAACCTGATCCATAGCATCAGTATAACGAAGCCAATCATTTGATATAGCAACTCAAACCTATTGCCACCCGGTAATTATTTCCCGGACAGCAGTGGTGCTGTGTCGGTGGTACTGTGTTGGTGGTGTGTTGGCAGTGTGTTGGTGGTATGTTGGTAGCTCGGTGTCTGTCTGAATACTCAACAAGACCCGTGGGGAGTTGGCATGCGGACATTATGGAGCCAGCCATATTGCTTCTGTAGCTCACATTGTTTCAGTTCATGTTGTTCCATTTGTGTCGGGGGGTCGGTTTTTCTTTGTAACGAAATGGGTCAAATTAGATGAATGCAAGTGCATTGGCAGTGGATGAGTTAGTGGCTGGGGGAATGTGAATGGAGGGGGGGGGGGGGTAGAAAATAACAGCAGGCGGGTGTATTGCAGAATGACGGCAAAACATTGGACGGGGGAATGGTGTCGGCATATTGCATTGGACAATGGAGTCATGAATGGTATTAGAATATTACAGTGGTGAATAATATAAGAATATTGGACTGGAGAACAGCCTGACAATTGATAACTGCTGAATAATATGGGAATATTGAACTGCTGAATAAGATCTGAATATTGGAATGGTGAATAATATGAGAATAAGGAGCTAGGGAGTGGTGTCAGAATATTGGACTGGGTAGTAGTGCCACAATATCAGAATATTGGAGTGGTGAATGAGATGAAAATATTGGACTGGGGTGTGGTGTCAGAATAATGGCCTCGGGAGTAGTGTCAGAATATTGGGCTGGGGAATAGGGTAGTGTCAGAATATTGGAATGTGTAGTAGTGTCAGAATAATGCCCTGGGGAGTAGGGTAGTGTCCGAATATTTGACTGGGGAGTAGGATAGTGCCAGAATATTGGACTGGGCAGTAGTGTCAAATTATTATTGGACTGTGGAGTAGTCTCAGAATATTGGACTGGGGCGTAGGATAGTGTGAGAATATTGGACTGTGGAGTAGTGCCACGATATCAGCATATTGGACTGGTGAATAATCCCTCAGAATATTGTACTGAGCAGTGGAGTTATAATATTGGACTAGGGAGTAGTGGCAGTATATTAGACTGGGGAGTAGTGTCAACATATTTGACTGGGCAGTAGTGTCAGAATATTAGACGGGGGAGTAGTGTCAAAATATTGGATTGGGAAGTTATGTCAGAATATTTGACTGGGAGTGGTGTCAGAATATTTGACTGGGGAGTAGGATTGTGTCAGAATATTTAACTGTGGAGTAGGATAGTGTCAGAATATTGGACTGGGGAGTAGGATAGTGTCGGAATATTGGATTGGGGAGTAGGATAGTGCCAGAATATTGGACTGTGGAGTAGTGTCAGAATATTGGACTGGGGAGTAGTGTCAGAATATTGGACTGGGGAGTAGGATAGTGTCAGAATATTGGACTGGGGAGTAGGATAGTGTCAGAATATTGGACTGGGGAGTAGTGCCACGATATCAGCATATTGGACTGGTGAATAATGCCCATGTGTGTGTATGAACGTGTGTGTGTGATGGCAGATGCATACCCTGAATGCGGCCAGGTGGTATGTGAGTGCGGCTCCCGTGATTGTTGTATAACCACCACGAGTTCCGGTCGAGTCACACCAATGACTTAAAAATGTATACTTGTTGTTTCCTAGCCTGCCGCTCAGCATTACCCAGGATAGGGCAAGGACTCTGTGTCAGGATACTGTGACTGAGTAGGATATCAGGTCATGGTGCTGGCGGCCTGATTTCCAAGTGGGGCAGCACTATAAAGTCACCATGAGGGCGCACTGTCACAAGTCGGTACCCATCCTGATATGACCATAGATCATCTTAGATGTTGCTAGGATGTAAAACCACAACAAACTAACTTTGTGGGCTGGGTAGTAAATAGGTAGCATCAAAGACAATGTATGATAAGATGCGCCACTCAGTGCTTTCATATAGGAAATTCTGAAATAATCATGGCGTGCTGCCACCCAACGGCAAGCAATGCGCATTGTCTTTATTTAGGTGCAGTAGTAGTTTTATTTTCCTCAGACATAATCACACATTTTATTTATGTAAGGCACAGATTAAAGTGCTTATAGTATGTTTGAACTTTACTATACTATAATATTGTTTTCATTATTAATATTAATAGATAATACACTATAATTGTTGTACATTGTCTTTGATGGTACAGCAGTCAGGGTGGGCAATGGAACCTGTCACCTCATTTTAATGGTACAGCAGTCATGCTGGGCTAGGGGACCTGTCCAATTACCTTGTTTGCTGTATTTCATGGGAAAGCGCTGAGTGGCGCATCTTATCGTCCATTGTCTTTGGTAGCATGCAAACATGCATGGCTGAATTAGCGTGGGCGACGTGGTTATGGTCAGCGTGGGAGTTGGGGGGGGGGGGATGAGGCGGGTACACACTTTATTGATACTCACAGTGCAGAATGTGACTAGTGTCAATAGCATCACTTCCGCTTCTTTAGCGCGTCGGTACCTCCCTCTGGTGGCAGCTGGGTGAAGTGTGTGTGTATTGGTGCGTGATGTCTATATACTGTTCTCAGTAAGCTAGAGTTCACCCTTGTTTACACCAGACGTGATGGCTGAATGAGTTGAACGTCCGTCTTCCGTGTTGGTAGATCCTGGGATTCGAACCCACGGGTTCGAACCCTGATTGAGCTAAAACCCACGACTTAAATATGGATACTTGTCACTTCCTAGCCAGGCGCTCTGCATTATTAGAATATGGCAAGGACTGGTTGGCTCAATATCAGGATAATGTGACTGAGTGGGATATCAGGTCATAGTGCTGGTGGTCTGGTCTCCCAGTGAGGCAGCACTATAAAGTTGCCATAAGTGTGCACTGTCACAAGTTGGTACCCATCCTGATATGACCTTAGTTGTTGCCAGGACGTAACACTCCAGCAACCACCACCACAATGTTGGATGTGACTAGTGTCAATAGAGTCACTTCCGGTTATTTAGTGCGTCGGTGCCTCCCTCTGGTGACAGTTGGGTGAAGTGTGTGTGTATTGGTGCGTGACGTCTGTTTGCTGGTTGTCTAGTGTTCTCAGTAAAGTAGAGGTCACCCTTGTTGACGCTACGAGGACTAAAGCGCGCATTCCTTACACGTGGTATGCGGTATGCGAATGGCATGATTCCTTACACGTGGCATGCGGCACACGACTGGCTATATTTAAAAAATTAAAATAAACAAGTATACTCAATACTGCACTGTATATGACCTAATATGGCATTTATATCTATGTACCTCTTGGTACGTCACATGGGGGTTCCTACCTTTATAGTTACCAAATTATAGATAAGCATTCATATTTTTGTGGCTGTGGTAGCATTTTTACCAACCCGAACCCCACCACCACCACTACCATATGTTTCCCCTCTGCACCCTTGTGTGTGACCGTTCCGTAATGCTCAGTCGCCTCTCCTCGTCTAAAACTAATGGACAAGTGCGACTGATGTTTCTATTCGCATACCGCGTGCCGCATGCGGCATGCCGCACCGATCGCTACATGGACCGATTGAGTTGTCACATTCGCATTCGCATACCGCGTGTAAGGAATGTAGCCCATAGGCTTCAAGATGTTTCGATTTTTTGTCGCATTCACATACCACATGCCGCATGTCACGTGTAAGGAATGTACTCTTTAGGGACTGGCAATAAAAGGTACTATTTTTCCAGCCCCCTTAATCTCCCGCCCACCCAGCCGCCCCCCCCCCCCCCCCCCCCAAAGTACTACACATCAACATTTTACTACAGACCGACAGGGTGGCCGACAGGGTGGCCGAATGAGTTGAGTGCCCACCTTCCATTTTTGGTAGGTCATAGGATTTGAACCCGGGGTTTAAAACCCATGACCTGGTTGAATGGGTTCAAACACTGGTCGAGTCAAACCAATAAGTTAAAAGATTGATACTTCTCGCTAGCTATCCTGCTGTTCGACATTGTTAGGATAGGGCGAGGTTGGAAACTGACAACCATCAGACTATGCAGCTTTAATAAGTGTAATAAGTAGGATACACAGGGTCAGATGAAATGCAGCTGAGTGCTTTTGGTTCAGACAATGTGATGCGTTCATTGTGCAGCCTTAAAGTTGCAAGCCGGTGATTTTGACTTTCTGTCATTTTTCTGAAATAAATCTATTGAATTGATTGTTATAATTAATCTACCTCATACCCCAGTCACACGAGGCCTGCGTTCGCTTCCGATCGATTCGCGACGTCAAAACGTCCTCCTTGCGCCCTCCCTATGTCCTCATTGAGTGCTGTCGCCACGAAGACGCCAACCTCCCGGCGTCCATTTCGGAAATTTTGGGCACAAGGAGGTTGCTGCTGCTGCACGTGCAACCTCCTTACGCCCTGTTCCGGCGGCGCCATTCAAAATGGTTGGCGCCCTGGCGCCGCCCTGGGTTGGTACCAACACATGCGATGCTGCAGTCACCGTGTGGTCTGCTCCGACCTGGCGCCGATATGGCACCGACATGGCGCCTAAAACGTATTTGAATCAATATATCGAATAGAACGCTGGGTGGTTGGAGTCCTTTTGGGCGTAGGGAGGTTGGCGGCGAACGCTGCCTCTCGTGTGACTGGGGTATTACTTTAGTTTGAAGTAACTTTTATTTTAAATGGCTAACTTTTGAGAGGGTTGAAGTGTATGCATGTCAAATTAGTTTTGGTAAGCACGCCAAAACTCTGACACCATAGTATTCTGTAGTGACAGGTTCTATTAAAGCTGCATGGTCTGATGAAGCATCAAATTGTCAAAGCCAAATCAATTATCTAGAATTGATTCTACATACCTAACTCAGACACTGATGCACTTCCTAAACATTTGTTGCCAGATAGAAGGGAATACTGAGATAATTTGATAGAACCTGTTACTGCAGAAGCCTTTTGTGTCAGACTTTTGGCATTCTTGCCAAAACTAATTGTATATGCTTGCACTTAAAATATTTCAAAACTTAGTCATTTAAGATAAAACTTACTTCAAACTAATGTAATATAGGTTATAACAATCATTTTAATATATTTATCTCAGAAAAGTGACGGAAACTCAAAACCTTTGGACTATGCAGCTTTAAATTGACTCAGTATCCCCCTTCTATGTGGCGACAAATATTTAATGCCGACCCCCCCCCCCCCACACCCAGGGGGGAGGCTAAGGACTAACACGTGTATATACAGTAGAACCTCCCTAACCGACCACCTCCACAGATCGACATCTCCCCTATATCGATCACTTTATTTGGGCCCCAACAGTTCCATTGTAACCATATTCTAACTCCCTAAACTGTCCACCTCCCTAAATGGACCACTTAAAGTCGGTCCCATGGTCGGTCGATTTAGAGAGGTTTTTTACTGTATACATAAACAATACCCATACTCAGAGAGATGGAAAATGAATTCACCAGAATCCAGCAACCGGAAACAGCTGTTTCTGCGGAACTATGCTGGTCCGCAGCAAACAGGGTGTATGACAGCGATTGGTTAATAATATACTCGTGTTGAATCGCATAATATAAATAAATAATTCTCTGAGAGGGTGTCGGTCCTAAGCATTGCTTATTCATATTAAGTGTATCAGTATCTGAGATAAATATCCAGAATCAAATCTAGATAATTGCTTTGGTTTTGAAAATCTGATGGTCCTTCAGACTATGCAGCTCTAAGTGTAAGTGAAGACTTCTGGTGATAGCGTCTCCTATAGACCTATTTCAATGTTTACTAACATCGTGTGCGCACGCACAGCTTGGCTGCAGAACGAAGGCACACTGCATTGAGTTTGCCGGTACGCGCAGTGAAAAACGTCAGTTTTATTCCAAATTAAGAGAAATGCAGAACCCTAACCATATCAATTTATGTTTTCTATAGGTATTCCAAGCAGTTTGTATCTAGGTGGTGTGCTTTTAGAGATATTTAACTTTTTCTGTATGAAGATTGCTCACCGCCATTGAGAATGCATTGAGTTTGCCGTACGCGCAGTGCAAAACATTTATTTTATTCAAAATTAATAGAAATGCAGAACCCTAACCGTATATAGTTAATATAATCTATTTGTTGAATATGTTTTCTATATGTATTCCAATCGGTTTGTGTCTAGGTGGTGTTGTTTTAGAGATATTTCACTTTTTCTGTATGAAGATTGCTCATGGCCATTGACAATGCATTGAGTTTACCGGTATGTGCAGTGCAACACATCGATTTTATTTTTAAATTAATAGAAATGCAGAACCCTAACCTTATAAATTTAATATAATCTCTTCTTTGAATATTTTTCTATATGCGTTCCAATCGGTTTGTGTCTAGGTGGTGTGGCTTTAGAGATATTTCACATTTTCTGTATGAAGATTGCTAACAGCCATTGACAATGCATTGAGTTTGCCAATACGCGCATTGCAACACGTCGATTTTATTCAAAATTAGTAGAAATGTAGAACCCTAACCTTATAAATTTAATATAATCTCTTTTTTTAATGTGTTTTCTATATGTAATCCAATCGGTTTGTGTCTAGGTGGTGTGGTTTTAGATATATTTCACTTTTTCTCTATGAAGATTGATCATAGCCATTGAGTTTGCAGTGTGACCGGATGTTGTCCTGCAGCCAATCAGCGCACGCACTGACCTAAATACACGTGCTGATGTCATATGAAATTGGTCAATTCTAATTGGTATGAACTCTCTGCTTGACTTCCGGTGATGGCGTCTCATATTCTAATCGATACCAACTTTCTGCTTACCTTGCAGCCGGCTGGACAGGTCATCGAGTACAAAAGGTGGGCTCTCCCGGCTGGCCAGGCGACTCAGTCAGAAGGAACGCCGCAACACTGCCGTCGACCGGAAGAAGGCCCTTCGGCAGCGTTCAGTCAGCCTGGACTGGTGAGTTTCACTTCTGGTTGCATCTATACCCGGCACGCGCGATATCCGGTGTTACCTGGTCAATCAATCAATCAATTGGTCGGTATGTTTGTTTGTTGGTTATTATTTCCCTTGAGGTTAGATTCGCATATATTTATGATAATGTGATGTAATATGTTTATATAATGGTATAAATAATGTAGGTTAAATATGTGGTTCTATATGATTCTATGTGATTCGATTTACAGTAAAACCTCTCTAAATCGACCGACCGTGGGACTGACTTTAAGTGGTCCATTTAGGGAGGTGGTCAGTTTAGGGAGTTAGATTATGGTTACAGTGGTATTGTTGGGGCCCAAATAAACCGATCGATATAGGGGAGTGGTCGATCTGTGGAGGTGGTTGGTTAGGGAGGTTTTACCGTATATATATATATATATATAAATATTATATATATATATATATATATATATATATATAAATTGGGCTACGACGTAGGAGAATAAGAGACAAGACGAGAAGTGGTGGAAGCCTAGTTTATTTGCTGAGGCCCATCTGGCTGAGCAATAACCGCCCTACCAAGAAAATTTTTAACTGGCACCGATGTGAACCAGACAAGGTCTGACTGGCATATGACAACATGGTGGGCGCCAGGATAGAGAGGAGGAACCAGTCCGCAGTGAATATAGCAATAATATATTGTGGGTTAATAATAAAGGCAGCATTAAATGCTAGGATCCTGCAGGATATAGGAATATAGCTCCGCCCCTTTATACTCATAGTAATAAATTATATATCCCATAAATTGGGCTACGACGTAGGAGAATAAGAGACAAGACGAGAAGTGGTGGAAGCCTAGTTTATTTGCTGAGGCCCATCTGGCTGAGCAATAACCGCCAAACCCGGCCGGCTAAACCGGCCCAGGCCCCAACCACTCCTCGTCTCACGCCTCCAGATGAAGACTCGTAGCTACCCGGAGCTCATTTAATATTCGGGTTGACGAAGGGGTTTTTAGCTAGGAATACACGGTATCAGACGCCTCCACGAAGTCAAAATACTTTCGTATCTGGACCGATCTCGTGGTGAACGAATTCTTTGAGTAGAAAAACTTCTCAAATCCCCGCTACTCTGCCCTCAGCTCCTCCAGTCCTAGAAAGACAGAACAGCGGAGCGTCGAAGAGGTGTGCACAGCACATAATCCGACCCACATCCACTCCCCTAATCCTAGCGGCACTACCCTCTACGTCTAGCCTGCTGAGGGCATCACACACAACATTAACTGTGGTATTTATGTAAGTTGATAAGAATGTAAAGTTCTTCTCGACTGCAAGCCAGAATAATTTTCGCAGCATGGACATAATCCCAACTGATCTGGATCTCCCTGAATTAAGAGCGGATTGGACTACCGCGCTGTCCGTTATAAATATAATCTCGGAATCTTCCCATCCTGATGACCAACGCGTGGCCGCCTCCATCACAGCCCTCATCTCTTTTATGTTTATGTGGTCCCTGCCTGCCTCAGTGGGGAGCACCACACGATGGTGTCCTATCAGCTGTCCTAACACTTCATTGTCCTCTGATTTAAAGGAAGCAGCTAACCAGTCAGTCTCATGCAAAGCACCGATTCCCCAATTCGAAGCGTCACTGTAGACCGCGGTAGTTACCGCAAACTTCCCGAGCATACCCGCCTTACCATTAAATTTTTCAGCGAATGATGCCCACCAGTTGATATCCTCCCTAAATCCGGCATTAAGCCGTGCACGGTAGAATGGCTCGCGCAGGGTGCCTATAAGGTCGTAGACGCGCCTACTAAAAGTTCGCCCACCCCTGATAACTTTGGCGCAGTGTGCGAGGTGTCCGGCGAGTCTCTCAAGTTCCCTACGGGTCGCCTTCCTACGACCCAAGAAGAGCAGGAGGATGTCCCGAAGCTTCTTCAATTTATCGTCAGGGAGAGTAAGTTCCAGCGACTCCGAGTTTACATCGATCCCTAAGAATCTAATTTTCTTAGCTGGTGAGAGCAATTTTTAAAAACTGATAAAAAAACCCAATCTGCGCAATATAGAGAGTACACGTTGTTGCAACCCTGTAGTTTCTTCCTCCGTACTACCCAGAATGCAGAAATCGTCTAGATAGTTAATAATTCTGCAGACCCCCTCTCTGCCTGCGCATCGGACAATGAAGACTGAAATTCTAGAGAATATATACGGACTAGACGAGAGACCCATACAGAGTCTCCCGTCCATCATATAGGTTCCCACCGAATCACCCTCAAAAACCCAGTAAAGCCCCTGTCTTTTCCTATGTTCTGGTTTAATATGGACAGCGCGGTAAGCATCCTTGATATCGATAGTGGCTAGGTAGTCGCCCCTCTCCAGGCATTCTACCACGTCATCCAGCCCACTATATTTAAACTTTGGGGCCACCCCCTTTGTGTAATTGTTGACACTCCCACCTTTTGGTTTACTACAGTCAATGACACTTCCCACCGCCATCATCCTTTGGAACGACGAAGATCCCGTGTATACAGGCCGGAGGGCTATCGACTTTCCTTAGGACTCCCTCCTCTAACTCCGCTGCTAGCCGGGTCTCTATTATATTTCTCTCCCATCTAGATTTCTTTCTCTCCCGCTGACAGCCATACGTTACATCACAATTGTCATCAATAACATGGAACCCAAAGACTGTGCCCTGAAGGAGAAACATAGCATCTATATCAGTGTCCCCCCGACAAAATGCTTCTGCAAACAAACGACAAGGTTTTAGTTGACATGGCATAGAAAGCAATTCGTAAACGCATGCACAAGTGCCATTCAGACAGTCTTTGTCCACCCGAAAAGTCACGTAATTACTGTTTGTGTTCTCCCTTACTGACACGCCCCAGCGTTTATCGCTATCACAATGCACTCTTAATAGGTCCTCGATAGCCTGCCCGTGCTATGGCGGCAGACACTCCGGTCAGCTGTTCACACAATCCAGGTTTGTTTTTTACGGGTGGGTGTTCCAATCCCTGTGGTGTCACCCGAGATACTCCCTGGTAGGCCTCGTCCTCCAATTGCACATCCCCATCCCGTATCTCACTGCTGCTCCTCCCTGCGCATTGCTCCAATGTAGGGTAAATATTCCCCTGACCTATCTCCCGCGTTGTGACTGGTTGCATGTTCCTTCTCCCATTCGCGCGTTGTGAGCTGTTGTCAATGGTTGACGTGTACAATATTGCCTGATGTTGATCAACATCCCATATTGAAGCTCCCGTAGTCTCCACCTGCCTCCCTAGTTGTGGCGTGCTCCCCACACCAACAGGACCCTGTCCACTTGTGACGACTGTTGGGTCGGACACGGGTGTGCGATCAGGCAGGTGCTCCAATGTTCCAGTAGGTCAGTCCTTACAAGTGACTCTCTTGTGGCCCCTCGCGCCACACTTTGAACACTTGTGTTCATACCTGCACTCCGTCTCCTTCCTGCTGCAGCGCCGCTCGCTGTTCCAGGCATAGCAAGCCGTGTTCGGCTTGCTACCTCGACTGCCTTGCTTCCCCTCGCTGTCATTCCGAAGAACTGGCTGCTTCTTTTTTATATTGTCCGGGCCATAATGAAGCACGCTTTTTCCCGTATGGGCGCTGGAGAATGCCTCAAACCCCCGTTTCACCGCCCACTTACGGATGCACAAGTCATAGTCCGCATGCGCCCTATCTTGATATTCACCATAGCGGGCGCGGTGTGAGAGGAAATATATGTGTTCCCACATTGCCCGGTGGTCCTGGATAGACATCTCAGGAATTTCTAACACCCAGGCAGCGGTTGCGCAGATAATTTCTTCACAGTTCAGTTTCTTCACATCTTTTTTTGACTCGACATGTCGCTTCAGGGACCACTTACTTCTAAGTTTTCGATCCACACTATCCACCGATGAACTGCTGGACGAATGTCGATGTCGGTGCCGCCGCTCCCTCGATCTATTCCTTGAGCGTCCGTAGTTTGAATAGCCTGACTCCGTCGTCCCGGCGGCCAACGGTTGGTCGTTGGCCGGAATCTTGCATCTTGCCCCAACCGGGCTATCTTCCCGACGTTGAGGCGAATTTGTCGCAGCCTTTTCACCGCGCCTCCTTTTCGTCTCCCGTGCCGCTAGTAGACGGTCCCGTTCATCTGTTAGCTCCCTTAGCTCATCCTCCATTTTTAGTTCTTCCAACTCTCGCCGCACTGCGTCTCGTTGTTCCTCCAGAGTCAACTTGTCCGAAGCCGATTCCGGCTCTGGCTCCCCCGTCGCCGACCTCGACATCTTAGCGGCACTGCTTCGTGTAGTTCTGCGCGTTGGTTCCGCTGTCCTCTCCTTCTTACTGCAGTAGCCTACTTTGACTCCGTCGTGACTCGAACCACACACTGCGCAGAAGTCTATAGTCATAGTCCCTATAATCGATCGGGCTTCTTTCTATAAACTTTCTATGTATAGTTGCAGAGCACAAACTGTGGTGATGGTATCGCTTTCCCACGCGCTGAAGTTCGGCACACATGGGTCTCACTTGATCTCGACTCTTGGCGCTGCGCTTTTTCAGCTAGGCTATGGCAGCCAAAAGTACCAGGTGTGTTATAGCTTGACCCATGGTCTTCATTTACAGTACCATGGCCCACATATTGGAGACAGCTGTTTTATACTGTAAAGCCTCTAATAGTTAGTGTAAAATCGACCTAAACACTGATGTGTTAGATTACTTCAGTATTTTTACCTTTGATGTCAATGCAGCATAATTTTTGCTATTTTAATTATTTGTTTATTTATTTATTTATTTCTCTATTTTTCCCACAAGTTTGTAGAAATATAGTCGATCGATTTTATAGTCGATGTTTTATACGACCCTCCTACCCTCCAAGCTTGCATTCCGTCGAGTTAACGACTACGCCCGAAATGCCGATCGACATAATGGCATTGACACACATGAAGTAATTTTCTCTCAACTGTCGAATATTCAAAATGTTTTTACGAAACCGTCAGATTGGTCTGTCGTTCCTCCATGGGCATTTGAAATCGACTCAGACGCCCGTCATTGGCGATCGATACCAGTCGGTCAGATTGAATGAAATCGACACACGTGAAGTATTTTCCTAACGGTGGAGATTCAAATTATTTTTACGGTATCCTCAGTTTTTGCGATCGTCCTTACTGCGGTCGGTCGACATTGATACCGATCTTGCTGATCGACACACACAGAACTCGACACAGGTGAAATAATATTCTCATAGTCGAGGAATGAAAATGTTTTTACGATACCGTCCGTCTTGTCGACTTTTCCGCAATATGGCGAGTTGAAATCGACGTCCACATCGTCGAATCGATATTCCGTCGATCGTTAACACCAGTAGTCCACCCTTGTCGTCGTCCGCTGTCCCGGACGACAGATATAGAGAAATAGCAGAAAAACACAGGTAGCTCGTTGACTGTGTCTGCTGTTTAACTCTTATTCAATTTTAACTGGTGCCGATGTGAACCAGACAAGGTCTGACTGGCATATGACAACATGGTGGGCGCCAGGATAGAGAGGAGGAACCAGTCCGCAGTGAATATAGCAATAATATATTGTGGGTTAATAATAAAGGCAGCATTAAATGCTAGGATCCTGCAGGATATAGGAATATAGCTCCGCCCCTTTATACTCATAGTAATAAATTATATATCCCATATATATATGGGTCACTCTCCTGAAAACTGGCCAGAAGTGTCACATGGAGAGTTAAAATCTAATATTAGAATTTTTTACATTTTTTGGTTGCAAATGAAAGCTGGAAATCTCCCATTTACATCTATGTAAAATATAAATTGACGAGATAGAAAATAAGGTGTAGTCCATGATTAAGCTATGTCATATGGCAGTATAACATGTGTTGCTGATACGTAATACATGTTTAGGACACCACACAATAGAAATCTAAGCAGAATTAAATAATTTCATACTGAGAAGCATATTAATCATGGCATAATATACAGGAATGTGTAGTGCTTATATTGATAAAAAATAAGTAATTCCCAGCCATGCTTTATTCACTGAATGATTAGTGTACAATATTTGTGTGGCATCCAGACACCAATGGATGCCACACAAATATTTCTGTGACGGAAATTTGTAATGTTATTTCTGAAGACATCAAATAAGTTTTTTTTTAAATTTAAGCATGCATACAATTTTAATAAATACTTCCTTTTGATTTGGGAACTGTTTTGTTTGATATATCAATGCAATACAAGATGTTAGTAAGGATCCAACCATGTCTCATATATCGTGTTACAAATGGCTGACTTAAAAAAAAAAAATTCTTTACAAAGACAATTCATAACTAGAAATACCAAAGTTGCATGTCGTTTATTTTATTTCCCTTATTTCTTACATCAAATCTGAACATGAATATGAAAAGTATAAGGAAAAAAATAAGCAGGATGTTTTTTTAGTGATGTTTTAAAATTCAATTCCATGCTGACCAGTTTTCATGAGAGTGACCCATAAATATAAAAATATATATATATATATATATATTTATTTTTTTAATGTACTATACATAATGCTGACTACACATGCGCGAGATGCCGATTGCCTTGTAGTGCCGCTTAAAAGGAAACCATGTTGCCACCTAGTCTGACACCTTTTGTCGTTTTGCCATCGTTTTCAGCTTGCAGGATGATGGAGGATGGTAAGTGTGCGAGTATCCCTGACCACCTGACCATCCCGTCTGCGCATGCACCAACTAACTAACCCGGGGGTCGTACCTGTCATGTGGCCCTGTCACGTGCCCTCTGATGATGGTGGTGGTGGTGGTGGTAAATGCCAACTCGCCATTTGTTGAATATTCACAATCGTGGCTTCTCCTGCAGAGCCTGTTGCCAATTCACACACTGTGCACTTTTTCTTTTAATTCATCTAATCTACCACATCTTACATTTATCTACCCAATGCCTTTATAATTATAGGATGTTTCACAGTAGGTTTAATTGAAGGGTTCAGCCGCAAAAAAACAACAACCGACAAATCCTTCTTTTTTTTTTTTTTTTAGTTCTTTTTCTGTAAAAAAGAAATTTGAATTTATTTGTTGTCCTTTTCAATTACAATTTCTCAATTTTGATATTGAGTCGGGCTTTATATAGGGGATGTGGCAGCTTCTGCAAAAAAACCCACAAAACCTAACCAGATTGGATTATCAGAATGATGGCAGCTTCTGCTCAAACGTAGTGCTCATGACTTCATTTTGGCCTGGATGGCGTTCGTCGGTTTTTGCACCTGAACCAGTGCAGAAGGTCGGGAGTACGAATCCCGGCCGAGTCAAACGAATGACTTACAAAATTGATACTTATTGCTAGCTAGCCTAGCGCTCGGCATTACTAGGATAGGGCAAGGACTTGTTATGTTGGCTGAGTATCAGGATAATGTGACTGAGTTGGATATATATTTTTTCATCTATTTGGTGCACCATATACACAGGCTATACATACATGTATGTGTGGGTATATTATAATATTATATACTGTCTATATACAGGGTATATATATATATACACACATATATATGGCACATTTGTTTGTATCCATCATAAATAGTATTCACCTCTGTACCTAGGTACAAGATTCACCCCGTACTGCTGCAGTAGGGGTGCAAACCAACCCTATGTAAAAGGTGGCGAAAATGCGGGTCAAAGAATTGAGAGCCTAATTTCACAATCTAAGAAGCAACAATTATTCTTTACATCTGTTTTATTATTAGCCCGCTACCTTTGAGTTGAAAAATATAATATAATATCTAGTTTAATAAGATTTAAAAGTGAAATCGACTGCGTTCTGCGGCCGCCATCTTGTCTTTTTGCATTCTCTCCCATTTCACCAACTCTGTGCCTATATAAGTATCCATTTGATACTGGAGCCACAGTTTCTAGGTCATGTTCCATACTAACGCTATTTTCGCCCGTATTTATATAAGGCTGATCTTCACCCATGTACTACAAGTACCGGGTGAATCTTTTATCTACTCTATACCCTGCAGACGTGGCTATATATGGGTTGTTTGCACATATATGTGTATATGTATATATGTGTATATGTATATGTGTATATGTATACATGTATATATGTGTATATGTATATATTTGTATATGTATATGTACATATACGGTATATACATGTGGTATATAGTCGATATATACCTCCACATTCGCCATGCAGGGTGTGGCGGTGAACGTAATGATATACTATTCTGGCATTATTTGGAGTGCACTTCTATATTCAGTACGTACGCATGGTTTTGTAGCACTCAAAGCAACCACCCCAAATATGCACTCATCACCCCACTCGTCACCCACTCATCACCCACTCATCACCCACTCATCACCCACTCGTCACCCACTCATCACCCAGTTATCACTCACTTATTACCCATTTATCACTTACGTATTATCCAACATCATAGACCAGACAGGATGGCTGAATGAGTTGAGTGTCCGTCTCCTGTTTTGGGAGATCGGGGGATCCGAACCCATGGGTTTGTGGGTTCAAACCCTGGTTGAGTCAAACCAATGACTTGATACTTGATACTTGTCACTTCCTAGCCTGGTGCTCAGCATTATTAGGATAGGGAAAGGACTGGTTGGCTCAGTGTCAGGATAATGTGACTGAGTGGAATATCAGGTCATGGTGGCGTGGGCTTGGCTTCCCAATGGGGCAGCACTATAAAGTCGTAATGAGTGCACACTGTCACAAGCCGGTACCCATCCTGATATGACCTTAGATGTTGGTAGGAAGTAAAACAACAAACAAACAAAATCCAACATCCTAGAAGGGCACTTAACCATCAATAATGGCATTGTCAGTTATGGTGTGATTATAAATCTGAATCTTTTAGAAAACTAAAACAACTTCGTGGTAATGTCAACCATTGTCCTTAAACAAAACAAGACCGCTAGAATTGACCTAATTTTGTCACTTTTTTAAAAACACATATGTTCCTTATCCATCAATAACAATAGCAATAGAAATAACAATAACAAAGCAGTCTATCGGTGACATAATTCAAAATAACGCCACCAATTGTTAAATAGTTATAACGCACCAACCTTTTTTTTTCCTTTTTTTCTTTCTTTCTTGAAGCTTTATACTGCCTATCATGGATAAGTCTGAACAGACTCGTTTTCACCATTAGACAGTTTGTCGATAGAAAGCCCGAGCCTACACTTTTACTGACCCAAGGGATTTTTAACCTCCCACTCCACATTGACATGGTATGAGAGCAACTGGCCGTTGATGACACTGTAAGTTATACACAGCGGTGGAAATCCAAATTGTCAGTGGTGGGGAGGGGGGGCATGGGGAATTGAACCACTGACCTTCAGATTAGGAGTCCGAACTAGAAAAAAAGTCAGGCATTCTAACCACTCCGCCACAGAGAACACAGGTTACTAGTACTAGTAGTAAGTAGTAGGCTGGCTTTGCTGTTTGTGAGGTGGAAAGAAAAACAATATTTCGTGCTAATCTTAAAGAGTTGTTGGACTGCTTGTGTACGTCCCTCAAGTGTTAGTAACGATCGGCCCTTAGCTTGCTAACTTTGGGCTGAAAGTTGCATATTGTCAGCAGACATTGCTAACTTTGGGCTGAAAGTTGCATATTGTCAGCAGACATTGCTAACTTTGGGCTGAAAGTTGCATATTGTCAGCAGACATTGCTAACTTTGGGCTGAAAGTTGCATATTGTCAGCAGACATTGCTAACTTTGGGCTGAAAGTTGCATATTGTCAGCAGACATTGCTAACTTTGGACTGAAAGTTGCATATTGTCAGCAGCCATTGCTAACTTTGGGCTGAAAGTTGCATATTGTCAGCAGACATTGCTAACTTTGGACTGAAAGTTGCATATTGTCAGCAGACATTGCTAACTTTGGGCTGAAAGTTGCATATTGTCAGCAGACATTGCTAACTTTGGACTGAAAGTTGCATATTGTCAGCAGACATTGCTAACTTTGGGCTGAAAGTTGCATATTGTCAGCAGCCATTGCTAACTTTGGGCTGAAAGTTGCATATTGTCAGCAGACATTGCTAACTTTGGGTTGAAAGTTGCATATTGTCAGCAGACATTGCTAACTTTGGGCTGAAAGTTGCATATTGTCAGCAGACATGTCCTAGAAGGAAGATGCTTTGCTAACCTTCTCTATTATTTAGTATTATTTACCTTTGCGTTCCTTGCTATATAGAATGGGATCTGCCTATTTATATTCCTCCCTCTCCCTCTCCCTCTCCCTCTCCCTCTCCCCCTCCCTCTCCCCCCTCCCTCTCCCTCTCCTCCTCCCTCTCCATCTCCTTCTCCCTCTCCTTCTCCTTCTCCCTCTCCTTCTCCCTCTCTCTCCCTCTCTTCCTTCCCCCTCCCCCTCCCCTCCCCATAACCCTTCCCCCCCTCCCTCTCCTCCCTCCCCTCCCTCGACCTCTTCCTCTTCCTCACCATCTCCCTCACCCGCTCTTCCTCTCCCTCTTCTTCTTCTTTCTCTGTCTCTTCCTCTCTCTCCCTCCTCCCTCTTTCTCACCCTCTCCCCATTCCTCACCCTCTCCCTTTCCCTCACCCTCACACTCTTCCTCTCCCTCTTTCTCTTTGATCTTTCTCTCTTCCTTTTCCACTTTCTTTTCCTATCCTCTTCATCTTCCTCTCACTCTCCTTCTCCCACTTCCTCTCCTTTCGGCAGCATGTACATGTGGAAATAGCCTCTTGCGATGTCACCTGACATATTCTGAGTTGATCATGTGTCATAGTGTCCGGACGTGGTGGCTGACATACTAAGAGCGTCGGCTGGTTTCCTTTGCGGTAGGTCTTGGGTTCAAACCCAGGCCGAGTCAAATCAATGACTTACAACCTTGATACTTGCCGCTACCTAGCTTGCTGCTCGACATTACCGGGCAATGGCAAATGCTGGTTTGTTCAGTATCAGGATAATGTGACTAAATTGTTTATTAGGTTCATGGTGTCGGCGGTTCGGTGTCCCAATGGGGCAGCACTGTAAAGCCACCATGTGTGAGCGTTGTCACAAGTCGGTGCCCACCCTGATTGGACCTTAAGTGTTGCTAGGGTATAACATCCCAACAAACAAACCTAACGAAAGCGTAAGAGAGATGGTGATAGTGTTGCCTCTTTAAGTATACAGGTATTATGCTGCCAAATGTATAATGTGGATGGGGCCGCGGGGGGGAGGGGGGAGGTTCGGGGGGGGGGGGGGTCGCTTTAGGGAGGGGGTAATGAGCATTCTCCAAATCTGAGACTTTGGCATGTGTCGCATTCCTATAATATTTATGAAATCAAAGCATACGCATAACCATGCGCACAAGCATACGCAGACGCATATGCATACGCACACGCACACGCACGGTAGTGAATGTAAATAGTATCAAAGCAACCATAGTGTCACACTGGTGGTAAATTAGATGCAAAACTAACCCAGCACAGCCTTTCGCTTAGCCTCTATTGCAACACTCTGCCGAGCACCGTCGCCAACCAACTCTTAGCCAAATTAGATATTTTATTTTAAAATTCTGAAAGGTTATTCTTGCTTATCAAGCCCTATGCCCTGCATATCTGTGCGCACACTGAAATTAAACTTAACATGTTTTCACCTTTAATATCGCCCAAATTAGCCCTTTAAAATGAAAGTTACTCAAAGCTAAAGTAAGGTAGATTATAACAATTAACTCAATATATTTACCCCCCCCCCCCCTAACATATTATTGAAGCTCAAAACCGTCGGACCATGCAACTTTAAGGCTTGCACAAAGGTGGTCATGTGACTTAGTTGCTCTTCATTAGCCAGAACGTTGCTAATTAACATTTTCCCGGAAATCAGTTATTTGTTACTTAATAATGTAGCAAATCAGAAGTAGGTCTACCTAGGCATTTATCGAGAAAGATTCAGCCAATATCATACGCGTTAAATATTTCTCTACATTGCATTACTATTTAGTTACCTGTTTTCTGAATAATAATAATAATAATAATGTTTATTAACTCAGATTAAAACACATACAAATCCCCCATCTCATCATCATAACTCATTCCCATAAAACCTATTTTTCCGTCCGGATAGGACCTTATATGTTGCTAGGATGTAAAACAACAACAAGCAACCAACACGAATTAATGCGGTAACAAAATATGACAACCTAGGTGCCTGAGCTGGAGGAATTGCTCTGGGTGCCATCTGATGAGTGTGTTGGAAACCAGGCTAACTTAAGCTAAGGTTCCTTACACGCGGTATGCGGTATGCGAATGCGAATGTGGCAAAAAATCGAAACGCCTTGAAGTCAATGGGCTACATCCCTTACACGCGGTATGCAAATGCGAATGCGGCAACTCGATCGGTCCCTGTAGCGATCGGTGCGGCATGCGGCACATGGTATGCGAATAGAAACGTCAGTCGCACTTGTCCATTAGTTTTAGACTAGGAGAAGCGACTGATCATTATGGTACGGTCACACACAGGGGTGCTGAGTGGAAACATCTGGTAGTGGTGGTGGTGGTGAGACGCTTGCCGCTTACCGCGTAGAAGGAATCCTCCCATTCGCATACCGCATACCGTGTGTAAGGAATCTTAGCTTTAGGCCGACAACTTCCCCCGCCTCCACCGGAGTTGGAGGCCGAATCGGTAGAGTGCAGGCTTCCCATGCGGAAGGTCGGGAGTTCGATTCCCGGTCGAGTCAAACCAACGACTTATATCAAATTGATACTTGTCACTTTCTAGCCTTGCGCTCAGCATTACCAGGATACGGCAAGGACTGGTTAGCAAAGCGTCGTCAGGATTATGTGACTGAGTTGGATATCAGGTCATGATGCCGGCGACCTGGTGGCAGTGGAGCAACACTATAGAATTGCCATGAGCATGCACTGTCACAAGTCGGTATCAGCCCTGATATGACTTTAGATGTTGCCAGGACATAAACCTCCAAAAACCAACCAACCTCTTCCCCCATCCAATCGTATTATCATATAGATATTGCTTGCCTGAATATGCATTATTGGTTATCTGTGGAACAAATAATCCTACCCGATCGTTGTATTTCAGCATTGGGACCCCACCCCACCCACCCCCACCTCTACCCACCCCCACCTGCACCTTCACCCACACCCACCCCACCCACTTTCCTCATGCTAATTGAACCCATGGTTGATGTCCTTTTGTAACCTGAATGTTACTATAATCCCCTAGTGAGAATGCAAAACGTATAATGTATAAGTCATAGCTCTATCAGGAACTTCTTTTTCTAAGCTGGACAATATTTCTGGAGTCCTTAACCTATGTGCTATATAAATACATTATATTAATATTATTCATACCCTAATCACACCAAAGTAGTTCTTACTACGTTCTTGAAAATGTTGCCGAACGGGCTCAAACTGTGTGTGAATGTAGTAGTAGCAACGTTTTACGAACTGTTTATGAACTGCATGGATGGGCAAGGATGGAAGGGTGCTCTAGAACTTTGAGCATGTTCAACATTTTCGTGAGCCATGTTCTACCCCGTTTTAGAATGGGGTAGGACGTTTTGAGAACTAGTTTGGTGTGATGTGGGGGTGTAACAGAGTGCCGGTAGTGTCTCGTCCAGCGAACGTTACTATCGCCCAAACCGCTGACGGCAGTGGTTTGGCTGAGTTGGGTTTCCGATAATGACCCATATATACATACATTGTACATATAATATATATATATATATGTATATATATATAAAATATGTATGTAAGCTGAGTGGTTAATATCATTTAAGGTTGCATAATGCGATGGTTTTGAGTCTTCGCAATATTTTTAATCTACTTTGCTTAATTTGAAGTAACTTTTAGTTTAAACAGTAAAATCTGGAGATATTTGAAGTGAAGACTTCCAAAGTTAATCTTCGAGCACAGACTGAAATGTTGGATATCATAGACTCGTATGACTTGCAGCACGGACAGGGTCCTTGATTTGGTCTCCCTTCTATGCAGCAAGAATTCTCTAATGAGCGCATCAGTATCTGTAAGTTAGATATGTCGGATCAAATCTCAATAAGTGATTTGGTTAAAAATTTGTAAAAAGTTTGTTTTATTTAATGACGCCTCTAGAGCACATTGATTTTTATCATCGGCTATTGGACGTCAAACATATGGTCATTCTGACATATTTCTTTGGAGGAAACCTGCTGCCGCCACATAGGCTACTCCTTCCAATAAGAAGCAAGGGGTATTTTATATGTGCGTTCCCACAGAATGGACAGCCTTTGATGAACCAGTTGTGGACCACTGGTTGGAACAGAAAATAGCCCAAACTGCAAATGGGTCCACTGAGCAGGTTCGAACGGATGGCCCCTTAAAAAATTGTATTCACTTATTGGATTATGCAGGTTTAAATAAAACAAAGCCCATGTGAGATGTGGCATATTACAGTGATTAATATGAATTAATATCAATTCCCAATGTCCTAATTGTCAATCTGGGGAGAATTTTTATAAAAAAAGTTGTCGAGTTTTGCTAGGGAATCACATATATATACATGTATAGATATATGTACACACGTATGTCGTATTAGATATATAGTTGTATGCATATTATATGTCCATATATATCTATACATAGATATATATCTATATAGATATGTCCAAATAGCTATGCCCATATGCATAGATATGTATATCTATATACAGATACATGTCCAATATCTATATATATATGGATATATATCTATTCATTGATATATATCCATATAAGCTCATACCGATGATTTATACCCGTATATTTATATACTAAATATCCAGATATCTATATATAGATATTTGGATATGCATATATAATATATATATATATATATATATATATATATATATATCTATATATTTATAGGTATTTGGACATATCTTTATATAGAGCTGTAACGAAGGAGGCTGGAAGTCGAATGTGATGTTATACATAAGGGCGACATCATTTATTCTCAGTAAATCAGTAATGTATGACAATAGCATAACATGGTCTTGGATGAACAATCATCGTCAATAGTATCTAGTCATAATCAATGCACTATACAATATGATACACCAGACATATTGGAATCATCACATCAAATGACATCTGGCTGGGCCACTGCCCTACCGTAAAAAAAAAAAAAACAGAACGAAGGTGTTGCTCGGGGTGCGGCTGGCAGGCGAATGGCCAGTCCAGTGCACCTTGGCCCAGTGGGGCGTGCGCAGACAGCAGCGCCGCACTTCCCCCTGGCATCGAACCCGGGAACCACCATTGTGGCAATTAGCAGAGAAGTAGTATAGCCGGAGCCCTTCTGGCTTACATCCGTATACAGAGGGTCTGTATACGCGCTATATATTTATATATAGATCTATATATAAATGTATTTTCATATAGTCATTTATATATATTTATATATACCTATAGATATATATATATAGAGAGACAGATTATGTTATATATATGCACATGGTTATGAAATAATTCAAAGTTGGTTTCGCGTCACCAAACCTGATGGCTATCAGTATCAATAATTGAGTAGATTATTGAAGAGTTCCTACTCGCCTAGAGTTGGTAAGAGCTTGTCGCATGAGGGCATGAGAAGATTCCCTATGAACTCCTCCCTCCCCCACCACCCACCACCCACCATCCACCCCACACCCCACACCCCACACCCACCACCACCCCTTCCTGTCCCCCACCTTCTGCAGGCATGGTCAGAAAGGACCTCCCCCACTAGGGTGTGCGATAGTTGGTTGCGCATGCGTGGTATATATATACACAGCCTCACAGTGGTGGGAGTGCACCGTAGTCTTACCACCTGCATACATGCCACTTCATATCACTGCTTACTGAATGTCCAACTCCAAGATGGCGCCGATAAACGCTGTCACCATGGTGATACAGGTATTCCGAGTTCCGCTGATCCCCCATGAAGGACTGGAGCATTAATAGGAGAGGGAAAGGAGTCGTTAGCGTAGTGTCAGGATAATGTGACTTAGTGGGATATCAGGTTATGGTGCTGGTGGCCTGGTCTCCCAGTGGAGCAACACTATAAAGTCACGATGAGTGTGCACTGTCACAAGTCGGTACCCGTCCATAAATGACATCTCTTAAAGTTGGATGGTCCGACGGTTTTGAGTTTCTGACATTTTCTGAGATAAATATTCCAGGTTGATCATCATAATCTACCTTACTTCACTTTGAAGTAACTTTCATTTTAAAGAGCTAACTTTTGAGATATCTGAAGTGCAAACAAGCAAAATTAATTTTGGCAAGCACGCCAAAATTCTGACACCATATGCTTCTGCAGTAACAGATTCTATTAAATTGTGCCAGTGTTCCCTTCTATGTGGCGAGAAATGTTTTTTAAGTGCACCAGTATCTAAGTTAAATATGTAGAATCAAATCTAGATAATTGTCTTGGTTTTGAAAATTAGATGTTTTCATCGGACTATGCAGCTTTAACTGGAGCTGCGACCCGCGGCATGATGGGTACCAGCTTCGGTCCTTCATGAGGGACCAGTCGAGCTCGGAATACCCGAATTGGACGGTGTGATAACATTTATATCAGACCAGTCCAAGTCTGGGATGTTTTTTGTTTGTTTAATGTTAAGTATTCATTTTTGGGTTATTGTGGTTAGTAA
The DNA here is from genome assembly GCA_030323885.1 of Branchipolynoe longqiensis. NCBI lineage: Eukaryota > Metazoa > Annelida > Polychaeta > Phyllodocida > Polynoidae > Branchipolynoe > Branchipolynoe longqiensis. Next base: position 41,923 of record JASIRB010000090.1, on the reverse strand, counting down.
CATGTTAAAAATGCATTGGAATTTTAGAGTCTACCTGGATTGCTAAGATTTCTATTAAAGTCATAATTGCTCAGATTTCTATTTGTTGTCATCGAAAATCCCTACTGTTTACATAGATGGACAAATGGAGAGAAGGGGCGGCAAAGAGTGAAGGAGAGGTAGTAAAAGAGGGAGGGGAGAGGGAAGGCAGGGGACACAAAGAGGCAAAGAGAGAGGGAGAACGAGAGATAAGGACGAAGGGAATGGGGGAAGGGAAAGCTGCAGAGGTAGGGAAGGAGAGGAAAAGAAGGAGAGGGGGGGGGGGGAATAGAGTACACGAGGGAGCGACAGAGAAGGAGAGGGAGAGAGAATGACAGTAGGAAAAGGGAGAAAGAAGCAAGCTGGAGAGAAGGACTGACAGGACTAAAGAAAGAGATGGAACACGAGAAAGTAAAATAGTGATAGGGAGAGAGAGAGAGGAAGGCAAACGGACGGACCGGACGCGGTGGCCCAATCGATAGAGCGCAGGCTTCCCGTGTGGAAGGTCCGGAGTATGAATCCCAGCAGGGTCAACTTACAGAATTGATACTTGTCGCTAGCTAACCTGGTCCTCAGCATCACTAGGATAGGGCAAGGACTGGTTAGCTCAGTACCAGTATAATGTGACTGAGTAGGATATCTCCCAGTGCGGCAGCACTGTAAAGTCGCCATGAGTGCGCACTCTCACCAGTCGGTACCCGTCCTGATATGACCTTTGATGTTGCTAGGATGTAAAACCCCAACAAGTAAACCAACAGAGGCAAAGAGACAGGGGGAAGCGAAAGAGGGGCGAATAGGGAGGTGGGGGGGGGGGTGGCTGGGAAAGAGGGCACAGGCAGGGACAGGCAGGGACAGGCAGGGCAGCGAGGGGGCGAGACCTGGAGAAGGAGGGAAAGAGAGAAGAGAAAGGGTAAAAGAGAAAGCGAGAGAGAGGGGGCGAGATACTAGTCCCGTGACGTCAGCAACCAATCCCGAGATAAATATGAGGAAAAAAAAGTTGTATCTATATCTTATGATACATATGTGGATATTATTAGTATGTTTTGTTGCAAACCCATCATCCTTTTTTTGTAAACATTGTTATTCATCTGAATAATACTTTAATACTAATAGTAATACAGTATAACCCCGTTAAACCAAGCTCGGTTAAACCAAACAATCGGTTAATCCAAACGTTTTTTGCCAGCCAGGAAAATACTACCATTTATCATATAAAAAAGTTGGTTAAACCAAAGTCGGTTAATCCAAATTATCGGTTAATCCAAACAAAATTGTCGGACCCCAGGCCACTTCCGGTACGGTTAAACCAAACTTTCGTGTGGTTATAAGTTTATCTGAGACCCCACCAGCTTTTTTATATGATAAATGTTAGTATTTTGCCGGGCCACTGAAAAAAGTTTGGATTAACAGATCGTTTGGTTTAACCGAGATTGGTTTAACAGGGTTATACTGTATATACATTAAAACAATAATCAAAGTGTCCACATACATTGTATATTACATTCATAATGCACCCACATTTTTACCAAAGCCAAGTCAAAGTCGAAACCAAACCTTGGTTAAAGTTGCATAGTCTGATGGTTTAGAATTTCTATATTTTTTCTGAGATAAATATATTAGATTGATCACTAGTATCTACTATACATTAGTTCAAAGTTACTTATATTTTAAATGGTAAACTTTAAAGATATTTTGTGTGCAAACATGGAAAGTTAGGTTTGGCAAGCTTGCCAAAACTCTGACACCATAGACTTCTGCTTTAACAGGTTCTGTTAAATTGACTCAGTATTGCCTTCTACGCAGAAACAAATACTTAATAAGTGCATCAGTATCTAAGTTAGATATGTCAAATCAAATCTAGATAATTGGTTTGATTTTGAGAATTTGATATTTCATCGGACTATGCAACTTTAAACCAATGATCGGTTAATCCAAACAAATTTCTAGGGTCCCTTCAAGTTTGGTTTAACAGGGTTATACTGTAATAGTCTTTTTTTCAGGGTCGATGCACTGGTCTTCCGGCCATGCTTAATAATATCTTCGGTCATTTACACAATTTGATACTTAGTAGACAGATACATTTGCTTTAAATTATTTGTTTAAAGGTATGGCCTACTAAGTGTCCAGCGAGTGCTACTCGGCGTGACCCTGCCCATAACCTTGACCCTGACCCTGAACCTGTCACCGTGGGGTGTGCTAAACGGTTGTTCTCGTGTCCGTCTTGTAGTGGCGATGGGAGGCGGTCGTTGATGAGTTTACCTGCCGACCCGCACGCGCCCGGAGACCGGTGTCAATCCATCCCAACCTCCCCCAGCCTCCCTACCAAGCTGAGCAAGACCAGCGGCATCTCGTCACCCAACCTGCAGGGCCGCCTCTCCAGGAGAACATCCGGTAAGTAAGGCTGACACACACGCACACACTCACACACTCACACACCCACACACTCACATACACTCACAGACACTCAAACACACTCAAACAAACTCAAACACACACTCACAGACACTCACAGAAACTCACAAACACACTCACATACACTCAAACACACACGCAAACGCACTCAAACACTCAGCAACACACACAGACACACTCAAACACACACACACTCAAACACACTCAAACACACCCACTCACACACACACTCACAGACACTCACAAACACTCAAACACACTCACACACACTCAAACACACACTCAATCACACTCAAACACTCACACACTCACACACTCACACACCCACACACTCACATACACTCACAGACACTCAAACACACTCAAACAAACTCAAACACACACTCACAGACACTCACAGACACTCACAGAAACTCACAAACACACTCACATACACTCAAACACACACGCAAACGCACTCAAACACTCAGCAACACACACAGACACACTCAAACACACACACACTCAAACACACTCAAACACACCCACTCACACACACACTCACAGACACTCACAAACACTCAAACACACTCACACACACTCAAACACACACTCAATCACACTCAAACACTCACACACACACACACTCACACACCGGGGGGGGGGCGGATTAGTAGAGCGCGGGCCTCGCATACGGGAGGTCGGGAGTTCTGTTCCCGGTCGAGTCAAACCAATGACTTTAAGATTGATGCTTGCCGCTTCCTAGCCTAGTGCTTGGCATTAATAGGATAGAGCAAGGACTGGTTAGCTCAGTGTCAAGATAATGTGACTGATTGGGATATCGGATCATGGCGCAGGTGGCCTGATTTCCCAGTGGGGCAGCACTATAAAGTCACCATCAGTGCACACTGTCATAAGTCAGGACCTGTCCTGATATGACCTTAAATGTTGCTAGGACATAAAACTCCAAACATCAACCAACCAACACTCACATACTCACTCACCCACACACACACTCACCCACACACACTTACACACTCACACACAACACTCACCCAACCTCGCGGGCCGCCTCTCCAGGAGAACATCCGGTAAGCCTGTCAGCCACTCACTCACTCACTCACAGTCACACACACTCACACTCAACACTCATATAATTTATATGCTATTTAATGAATTATGTAAATATAAATAAGCAAGTATTCCAAATTTGGTTGGCCGCTGGTTGGCCGTTGGTTGCCAGCTGGTTATTCGCTGGTTGCCTGTTGGTTATTCGCTGGTTGGTAGCTGGTTGCCCACTGGTTGCATGCTGGTTGCTCATTGGTTACCCACTGGTTGGCTGCTAGCTGCTCATTGGTTGCCTGCTGCCCAGTGGTTGCCTGCTGGTTGGCCACTAGTTACCCGCTGGTTGCCTGTTGGTTATTCACTGGTTGACTACTGGTTTCCCTCTGGTTGCCCATTGGTTACCCACTGGTTGGCTGCTAGCTGCCCATTGGTTGCCTGCTGGTTGGCCTCTAGTTACCCACTGGTTGCCTGCTGGTTATTCGCTGGTTGCCCACTGGTTTCCTGCTGGTTGCCCATTGGTTACCCACTGGTTGCCCGCTGGTTACCTGGTGCCTGCAGTCAGTCAGGCGGCCGGGGACCAGCGACAGCTGCCCGCACTGCTGCGGTGCCAATGTCCGGGTGACGTCACAGAACCGAGGTCTGAGAAGCGCATGGCAAACAATAGTGTGACGCATGCGCCGGCCGCGTGCCTGCGCACAAGCACTTCGGAGTAGCCCATGTCACGTGCGTCACGCTGACGTTCGTTGGCGGTAAATATTTGGGGCGGGGCGGGGGTGGGGGTGGGGGTGGGGGGTGAGGGGGGAATAATATATAAGTATGGGTCATTCTCATTGAAAATTGAAAACATTCCAAATAATAGCAAGACACATTCCAAATAATACCACCTGACATGGTGGCCGAATCGGTAGAGCGCAGGCTTCCCGTGCGGAAGGTCGGGATTTCCAATCCAAGCAAAGTCAAATCAATGATTTATAAAATTGATACTTGTTGCTACCTAGCCTGACGCTCGGCATTAATAGGAGAGGACAAGGACATGTGGGATATCAGGTCATGGTGCCAGTGGCCTGGTCTCCCAGTCTGGCAGCATTATTAAGCCACCATGAGTGCATGCTGTCACAAGTTGGTACCCACCCTGATATAACCTTAGATGTTTCCAGGATGTAAAACTCCAACAACCAACCAACTCATGTCTGATCTGCTGTATTGATGTGGACACGTCAGAGTCTGGTTAGCGAGTGTTTATTAGGTTTCCATATCAGGCCGGTCCCCCGATGGGGTCGCGTGTCATACTGGATTCCATAGGCGGATTAGTATGCATGCATACATTGCATCTCCCTTTCGCAAGAACAGTTATGTAATTGTACAAGTTAATCAACTTACTGAGTATTGACTCATATACATGACCGTCTGTAATAATGCACGGTGCCGTGCTTGAATGTTCATGTTTGATTCGCTGCAATAAAACATGTTCAATCGATAGGTCTATTAGAATTTCATTAATTTTGTATATGAAAATGTCTCTGGCCATTTTGATGCAAAAGGGTAGCCTGGTGTAGCTGTATTTACGCCAGGGTGTATAGAATGTGCATAGCTTAGCCACTATTCCCATTTAATAGAGACAAATAGTTGGCTCCATGTGTTTTTGAAACTACCTCTTCAATAGTTCTTGTTGGATACGGGCCTCTCAAAATTGCTTAGTTTAACTTAGTGGGGTCTCAACAAATCCTTATTTTTCCCAGTTTTTTTTACTATTGGTATCGAGTTGACCCATGGAGTTGGTTCAGTTTGCTCTACAATCACGCCTAACTTTAACATTTTATCCAATTCTTTACAAACATCATCTTTGATGGCTTTCGGAATGCACCTCGGCGAGTCAATAACAGCTTCTACGGTATTATCAATATTTTGTATTTTAGCATTTGTTTTTTTGGTACTGATGCCTTTAAAAATGTTGTTATATTTATTTACCATTTCTTTGGCCTTGTTTTCGTTTTTTTGTGCATCTCCGATTTCATCCACTCACGCGATGAGGTTGAGTTTGACAGGCTTCTTTGCCATGGATGGAGCTCCAGTCCTTTGTCACTTGGAAATGGAGCTCCCTGCCATTCACCTTGATGGCCACCTCAGTGTCTGGGCTGATCTTCTCGCCCGAGTAGGTGATGAGGCGGCACATCATCAGTCGTATTGTTATGGTCCGCATCCTTTTTATTAGTCTGATGGGTACGATATTGGCTCTATCAGAGACCATGGACTCCTCCTTGTCACTGTAATCACAATACGTGATTCCTATCTTCAAGTCGCGTATGAATATGTCCATGTTTTCATCTGATACCAGACCACTGTAATGTTCAGCTTGCCCTCACAGTATGTTTCAAATGCTTTTATGAGGGGCGTTATTTTTTCCTGGTCGGGTACTTGAATCTTCATTGTTCAGTATACTTTCTGGGCCTCTAGGCCCGCCACGTGCAGAAATATGGAGCACTGTACCTTCTCAGCTTTGTTGATCAAACCAGCAGCTGTTGCATATATTTGGTATGAGCTTAGCCAATTTTTCCAGCTCATGGCCATGTTCTCCTGCAGGTTGAGTGGCGCTGACCGTTTCAGCCCCGATAACGCTGTGGTGCATTGTTAGGCGGCTGACATCTGACACCATGTAATGATGTGGACACGTCGGAGTCTGGTTTTTGTGTGTCTTTTTTGTTGTTGTTGGTAAACATGTTTATTCTGCTGAATAAGTCTTTTGTCAGTGCTGAAGCACTGGTCTTCCAGCCATGTTTCAATTCAGGGTTATTTACACAAAAGGTATATAGAGTAAGGTATACAATGACTGTTGAATACACAATTTGCAGCATATAACACAATGAAATTCTGTTACCCAAAAGTTCCATAGTAATATGTTAACAGTAGTGTCATATAACTATATCAATATTAGTCAGATCAATGTAAGCATTTACATGGTATTTAGAATGTCAATAGAAGTTATCTTCTGTATTCATTTGGTAAAGTTGTAGTACCGGTAAGTTTTAATGTAGTGTCTGTTCAGTTGGAGTTAGGCAAGCAGTATATAATTAAATGTCAGTTTGTTAGAAATATTCTAGTGTTACTCTAGTGTGGTTAGCTATGTGAGTTTATGAATTATGCTGTTGGGGTGGGGTTGTTAGTTTTTTTTTTTTTTGTTGTTGTTGTTGTTGTTGTTGTTGAAGATTTATACTGCCTATCATGGATAAGCCTGAATAGGCTTGTTTTCACCATTAGACAGTTTGTCGATAGAAAGCCCGAGCCTACACTTTTACCGACCCAAGGGATTTTTAACCTCCCAGACCACATAGACATGGTATGAGAGCAACTGGCCTTTGATGTCGCTGTAAGTTATACACAGCGGTGGAAATCCAAATTGGCAGAGCTGGGGGCACGGGGAATCGAACCACCGACCTTCAGATTAGGAGTCCGACCTAGAAAAAAGTCAGACACTCTAACCACTCCGCCACAGAGAACACCAGTTAGTAATATATTGGACCAGCCGAGGCCAGTGAAGCAGTGTTAACGAGTGTTTATTAGGTGTCCATATCAGTCCGGTCCCCCCATGGGGTCGCGCGTCATACCGGCGTCCGTGTGCTGATTAGTATGCGTGCACACATAAAGCTAGGATTCCTTACACACGGTATGCGGCATGCGCATGCGGCATGCGGTATGCGAATGGGAAGATTCCTTCTACACGGTATGCGGCATGCGACAGACGGCACATCACTGGCTATATTTAAAAAATAAAAATAAACAAGTATACTCCATACTGCCCTGTATATGGCCTAATATGGCATGTATATCCATGTAACTCATGGTACTGCACATGGAGGTTCCTACCTTTATAATTACCAAATTATAGATAAGTATTCATATTTTTGTGGCTCTGGTAGCATTTTTACCAGTCGCCTCCTCCAGCCTTATATCAATGGACAACACACAGAGAATGGGACGGTCCAAACATGGCTCAGTTTAGCTTGCTTAGAGCGATGTTAGGACCGTCCCAAATATGAAGACTGCTTCCTCACAGGTCCGCCGCATAAACCTACATGTTTGCACCGGCTGTCCGTAATTATCAGTCGCCTCCTCCAGCCTTATATCAATGGACAAATGCGACTGATGCTTTTCTATTCACACCACCCTGTCCCGGCTGTCCGTAATTATCAGTCGCCTCCTCCAGCCTTATATCAATGGACAAATGCGACTGATGCTAATCTATTCGCACCCCCGTGTCGCATGCCGCATGCCGGACCGATCGCTACAGGGACCGATCGAGTTGTCGCATTCGCATTCGCATTCGCATTCGCATTCGCATACCGTATGTAAGGGTTGCAGCCCATTGACTTCAAGGCGTTTCGATTTTTTGCCGCATTCGCATTCGCATTCGCAGATCGCATACCGCGTGTAAGGAATCTCAGCTTAAAGGGACTGTCCCAGTACGACGCATCGCGCCAACGTACGCCGACATATGTGATTATTGCCAGCTAAAGCTAAGATTCCTTACACGCGGTATGCGGTATGCGAATGGGAGGATTCCTTCTACGTGGTATGCGAACCCGTAACCCCACCACCACCACTACCATATGTTTCCCCTCTGCACCCTTGTGTGTGACCGTTCCATAATGCTCAGTCACCTCTCCTCGTCTAAAACTAATGGACAAGTGCGACTGACATTTCTATTTGCATGCCGCACCGATCGCTACAGGGACCGATCGAGTTGTCGCATTCGCATTCACATTCGCATTTGCATTCGGACGTAAGGAATCACCCCCATTGACTTAGATGCTTTCCGATTTTTTGCCGCATTCGCATTCGCATACCGCATACTGCGTGTAAGGAATCTTAGCTTAAGTTGGGATATGTTGTTATGCGTTACATGTGCGTTAGGCACTCATTCGTATACATCAATGTACATCGATGTTCATCGAGATATGGCATCACGCGTCGGCAAAGTTTTATGCATGCACAAAACTTTCGACATACAATGTTCGACAAGGTGTGGATTTTATGTCGGCCGTACATTATGTATACGTTAGGCATACATCGATGTATGGTAGACGTATGTTGGACAAATGTTGTTCACTATGTTGCACTACGTTGACCTACTTTAAAGGCTGCGGACTGACAACGTACGGATAACGTACTCTAACTTATGTCTAACATACGATTAGCATTTCTCCAGCGTGTCTTGATGTATGTAACATATGAGGCGTAGTTCTGGCGGTCGAATAACGTATATAACGTTTACCGCCGTTCTGTGAGCGTAATTCGAGCACTTTTCGCCCGGAAGCACGTTAGCCATACATTGGTCATACCTTGGCCATACGCTATGTATACGGTATGCATACGTCCAACTTTGCCCCTTGCGCCGAAAAGTTTTACGCTTCTCAACGTAAAAAAGTGATTTTCCGCATTGGCCGTGCGCTTGTGAGATGCGTCGTAATGTGACAAGGCCTTTACATAGATTACACTGCAAGAGTTACTACCTGACCTCAGTGACCCCTTGTGAATAGCAAACACCTGCCATGGGTGGACATTTTTTGTTGTCAATGTACAAACTCTCTTACCGGACGCAGTGGCCGAATCGCTAAGACTTAGTAAGAGCGCTGGCTTCCCGTGTGGAAGGTTGGTGGTTCGAATCCAGGAATCTAGTCCAACCAAAGAGTTACAACATTTATACTTGTCGCTACCTAGTCTGGTGCTCGGCATTACTAGTGCTAGGACATTACTAGGGTTAGGACTGGTTAGTCCAGTGTCAGGATAATGTGACTGAGTGGGAAATTGAGTCACAGTGCTGGCGGACCGGTGTCCCATTGGGACAGCACTATAATATAAAGTTACACTTGTTTACCCATCCTTATTTGAACTTAGATGTTGACAGGACGTAAAGCCCCATCAAGCATTCCTCCGATGACAGAACAACATTGGAGCTGGATGCAGACTTTTCTGTTGAAACTTGATGCAGACAAGACTGGTTTACGTCACCTTTCTATTTATAGCATACATTATATGTGCAGACGGTATTAGCTATTACATGTCGTCTGTCTGGTTGTTAGTGTCTTAAAGTTGCACAATCCGATTTTTTTTTTTTTTTTTTTTTTGGGTCCATTAGTTGTTTAAGCAGGGGAAATTTCAGTCATAGACGACTGGTCTTCCTCATTCCACTGCTGGTCGATAGAAAGCCCGAGCCTACACTTTTACCGACCCAAGGGATTTTTAACCTCCCACACCACATAGACATGGTATGAGAGCAACCGGCCTTTGATGACGCTGTAAGTTATACACAGCGGTGGAAATCCAAATTGGCAGAGCTGGGGGCACGGGGAATCGAACCGCCGACCCTCAGATTAGGAGTCTGACCTAGAAAAAAGTCAGACACTCTAAGTCTAACCACTCGGCCACAGAGAATGCCACTCTGTGGTGGAGTGGTTAGAGTGATGGGTTTTGAGTTTCTGTCATTTTCTGAGATGAACATATTAGGGTGATAGCTTTAATCTACCCTACTTTAGTTTGAAGTAAGTTTTATTTTTAATCGTTAACTTTTGGGATATTTGAATTAAAAACATGCCAAATTAATTTTGGCTAGCTTGCCAATACTCTGACATCATAGGTTTCTGCAGTAATAGGTTCTACTAAATTGCCTCAGTATTCCCTTATGTGTGGTGACAAATGTTTGGCAAGTGCACCAATATCTAAGTTCGATATGTAGAATCAAATCAAGATACTTCTTTTGGTTTTGAAAATATTATGTTTTCATCGGACAATGCAGCTTTAAATATCCATATACTGGCTCATCGTGAGCAGAGTCCTCCATGGCTGGAACTTGGAAGTGCCTAATCGAGGAACCTGTTTGAGACTAAAATTGAACTCATTTGCACAACTTACATCACATACTGAGATGACATAATTTGATTTCAGGGTTTTTTTTCTCTGCATATTGTTCTGTGGTATTTGTACTTCTTAGTTTAACAAAAATTCTTGATTCTTTTATTTTTATCCAGGAAGTAAAAGTCGGAAGGAGGGAAGAAAACTTACAAGTGAGGTCCTCGGTAAGTGTTTGAAATGGACTATGATTTTTTTTTTCTTGAAGATTTATACTGCATACCATGGATAAGTCCGAATAGACTTGTTTTCACCATTCGACAGTTTGTCGATAGAAAGCACGAGCCTACACTTTTACCGACCCAAGGGATTTTTAACCTTCCACACCACATAGACATGGTATGAGAGCAACTGGCCTTTGATGACGCTGTAAGTTCTACACAGCGGTGGAAATTCAAATTGGCAGAGGTGGGGGCATGGGGAATCGAACCACCGACCTTGAGATTAGGAGTCTGACCTAGAAAAAGGTCAGACACTCTAACCACTCCGCCACAGAGAACACCATGATTGTATGAAAGTAATTAATCGGACAGTGAAGAACCCATCGAATAATATACCTTGTGTGTCAACGGACACTCAAACAGTTTATTTTGAGGGAAACTGGTTTTTACCAAAAATTCTTTTTCCATTTCTAACTTGAAAAGTCTTTTACTGTTTGATTTTATTAATCGTATACCACTTGTGATTTTACCACAGTTGAATGCTCCTTTGACATACATTTCTGTACTCTATTTTACCTGTTTGAAATGTATTTTTTTAGTTTGACCTGTTTAACCACTCTATGCCCCCTAATAGCTGATGTTTACTTTTTGTGGTGTGGGGTCGTTAAATAAACAAACAAACAAACAAAGAGGACGTCCGCCAATAATTTTGCAATGCAAAGAGCATGCATGAACATTTTACAAATCTAAAACAAGACAATTTAGTCTTCTTGAGGATAGTAGGATACTACCACGCAAATAACTTATGGTTGTTTAAAAAAAATCAATTTGAATTTTAAAATGATTCCATTGACTTTTGCCTCAGGTTTTGTTTTTCATTGCCACGAATTTCATGATTGTGAGTTTCTACCTTCATTATAATTGTCATTTGACACATACTTGATTGTAAAATTTTGCATTCTGTGTAAAAAGTGATGGTTGAATAATAATATAACAACCAGCCGGGATGGCCGAATGAGTTGGGCGTCCGTCTCCCGTTTTGGTAGATCATGGGATTCGAACCCACGGGTTCGAATGCTGGTTGAGTCAAACCAATGACTTAAAAATGTAAACTTGTTACTTCCTGGTCAGGCGCTCTGCATTATTAGGATAGGGCAAGGACTGGTTGGCTCAGTGTTAGGATAATGTGACTGAGTGGGATATCAGGTCATGGTGCTGGTGGCCTGGTCACCCAGTCCCAGTAGGGCAGCCCTATTAAGTCGCCATGAGTGCACACTGTCACAAATCTGTACCCACCCTGATATGTTGCCAGGGCAGAAAACTCCAACAAACAACCAATCAACCAACTTATTGTTTCAGCGTTCTTTGACGCCGTTGAGCACCAGGACCTGGATGCTGCGAAGAGCTTGCTGGAAGCGAACGGCCTTGACCTTAACTGGTGAGTGACCTTGGGTTCACCGCAGGTATTGTGTGCTGAGGTCATGCAGACGGGGCTGTAATGATGTGTCGACACCTTGAGTTATGTAATGGAACTGTTTATTTCACTCCTCACTTTTACCGACCCAAGGGATTTTTAACCTCCCACACCACATAGACATGGTATGAGAGCAACCGGCCTATGATGACGCTGTAAGTTATACACAGCGGTGGAAATCCAAATTGGCAGAGCTGGGGGCATGGGGAATTGGTTCTGTGGGTAGCGGTGAACCTTTTGTCTGGGAGATTATCGCGTTGTGGAAATCCTGCTGTTGTCTGTTTAAAGTCTAAAACCTTCTATCCATCAGCGCTGCCGTAATAAGTCACTTCTGAGAAACCAAAGTCGGTGTCCACCTAAATAAAAGATTCACCCCTACCCAGAGTAGAGGTGAATGACAACTACAGTAAAACCTCTCCAAATCGGCCGACCATGAGACCGACTTTTAATGGTTCATTTAGGGAGGTGGTCGGTTTAGGGAGTTTTGTTGTTGTTACAATAGTATTCTATGGGCGATCGTTTGGGACCCAAATAATGCGATCGATATAGGGGAGTGCTCGATCTGTGGACGTGGCTCGTTCGAGAGGTTTTACTGTATGTCTAAGCCCAAGCAAAAACTGTTTCAAATAGGAATTACTTGTGGAGGCAGAGGTTCCAATGCGCAGTATTAATCTACAGTAAAACCTCTCTAAATGAACCGACCATCGGACCGACTTTTAGTCGTCCATTTAGGAAGGTGGTCGGTTTAGAGCGTTAATACATCCTTAGAATGGTATTGTTGGTACCCAAATAAAGCGATCGATATAGGGGAGTGGTCGATCTGTGGAGGGGTCGGTGTAGAGAGGTTTTACTGTATATTGAAGTAGAGCTGGTTAATTTTCAAAGTTAAACATTGGTCTAGACTTGTAACTTCGTTCCAATAGCCAGATAACAAATCACACCATAAGATGCATTTATCAAATAAATTACCAACCCCATCCCACAGTTAGTAAGAGAAAACTGTTTTTTTAATTCTGTATTTATTTTTGCAGTATTGTTATAATTTAGCAATTGGGACAAATTGCACAATAATTCACAGAAGAGACAAGTGGTTAATATGAATTTAAAAGGAGGAAATTTATTTTAAAGTAGTCAAACCTATAGGTAGGTCTGGCTATCGTGGGGAAGCGGGTGTCAGTGAGCCTAGAGTTCTTGGCTTAACTTGAAGTGTAATCATGTCGTGTGGTCGGAGGCGACCAGGCAGGAGTTCAGAGCAGTTCGAGTCTGAGAGACAGGGCAGTAGGAGGCAGTAGGAGGCAGTAGGAGGCAGTAGGAGGCAGTAGGATGCAGTAGGATGCAGTAGGATGCAGTAGCAGGCAGTAGGATGCAATAGGAGGCAGTAGGAGGTAGTAGCAGGCAGTAGCATGCAATAGGAGGCAGTACGAGGCAGTAGGATGAAATAGGAGGCAGTAGGAGGCAGTAGGAATCAGCACTCGCTCCCCAGTTAGAGGGTGGGTGGGTGGGGAAGTGAAGTCGAGAGTACGGTGCCAGCGCAGCAAATGATCAAAGCAGAGGGAGGGTAGAGTGGAGGAAGACAGAAATAGACCTGGCCTCGTTCGCAAATTACCTACTGTATATGTCCCAATCGACGCACACTGCACGAGTGCAGACACGTGGATTTGCGTCTATTTAAAGTTAAAGAATTTCATGGATTTGTTTTTGTCGTGCCTCTGAAATAAAATGTGATTGTCTTATTTTATGTGCGTTCAGTCTGAATATGATCGTAAATTGTGATTTGTTTTTGTCGTGCCGCTGAAATTAAGTGGCATTCAGTCTGAATATGATCGTATATTTGTGCGTGCTTTCAATCTTAAAATGGGGGGGTGGGGGGGGTGGGGGGGGTCCTTCTATTGGGTAGCGTGCTTCTATTAGGACATATATGGTATGTTTAACCAGATTACTATAGATACCCCGTTTCTCAAAAATAGCAGGCGAATCGGTAGAGCACAAGCTTCCCATGCAGAAGGTGTTCAATTCCCGGTCGAGTCAAACCAACCAATGACGTACAAAATTGATACTTGCTGCTACCTCTAGCCTGTCGCTTGGCATTAATAGGATAACACAAGGACTGATTTGTTTGGTATGAGGATAATGTGACAATGGGGAATCGGGTCACTGTGCTGGCAGCCTGGTATCCCAGTGGGGCAACACTATAAAGTCGCCATGAGTGTGCATTGTCACAAGTCAGTTCCCATCCTGATATGACTTTAGATGTTGCTAGGATGTAAAACTCAAACAGACAAACAAAATAGTTGATCGCGCATTCTCCCTTGTTTAAAACTGATCAATAAATAGAGCAAGACTGTCTAAAAATAGCCCTGGATAAAGTGGTGGCACAGCCTCGGGGGAAATTCCCCACGCGCTGTCTATTTCAGGGGCCATATGCAGGAGTCAGTGTTAGCGGGGTTTGGTGTTAGAGCCTGTTACCGTTTAGCTATCACCGAAGTCGGGACCTGTGTCAAGTCATATGCAGGAGCACGTAACACTTTAATTATAGCTAAACGTGAAGTTATTTATAGATTTGGGAAATCCCTCTGCATTTGTAGCCATATATTAGGCTCAAATCTATTGAATGCGATCATATTTAACAGAATTACATATGCAATAAGTGAAATTTTATCAATTTAACCCGAAAGTCGAAGCGTTATTAAGGCTACCGCCGCATTGGCGGCGATATTAATAGTTATATTTTCAAATCGCTGAATGTACGCGTCGATGCGGCGGCGGCGATTTGTTTACTTTACGTTCGTCGATTCGAAAATATAACTATTAATATCACCGCCGTTACGGCAGCAGTGTTAATGTTGCTTCGAATTTAGGGTTAATTTGCTGAAATTTCACTTATTGCGTATGTAATTCTGTTAAATATGATCGCATTGAATAGATTTGGGCCTAATATATAGCCGCCGATTCGGCGGTGGCGGCGGCGATTTGTTTACTTTACATTCGTCGATTCGACAATATGAATATCGGTGCCAATGCGGCGACAGCGTTAATAACGGTTCGAATTTAGGGTTAAATTGGTAAAATTTCACTTATTGCGTATGTAATTCTGTTAAATATGATCGCATTGAATAGATTTGGGCCTAATCGGTGCCTAACACCAACCTTAAACCACCTATGGATCAGGGTTACCTTAACCTCGTTTAAGATTTTGGTGTTAGGCCTATCACCGCCTTGTGTATACCATTTTTCGCCGCTAACCGGGAAATTCCCGCTTACCACCGTTTTGGCTAGTTAACACCGAATACCACCGACTCCTGCATATGGCCCCTGGAGAGAGCAGTCTTAGTCTTCTTTTGTTGTCTGCAATGTTTGGTTAGGGTTCCAGACATGCGCAAAGCATATATTTCGAGCAAGAAAGCAAGAGTCGGTCAAAACAATATCCATTCAACGTTGCATAATCCGATAGTTTCTGCCATTTAAAAAAGAAATGGTGATGTATAATGCATTATGTGAGTATAAAAGCGTGGAAGGGAATTACTTCCGTTATATTGTACCAGTTATTCTATATTCTGCACCCTCGACCTCATGAGTGTGACCGGTAGCGCCGCCCCCGGTTTTCCTCGTCCCACTACAACCTATGGCGTTAGCGTATGCGGGCGTATGCGCTTTTCGACGAACACGTCGGCATATGCCATGGTAGGTTACGGATAGGTTGGACATAGGTTGTATACGCTCTTCATAGGTCATCATAGGTCGGCGTAGGTTGAGCCGCCGAAAATTGTTTGTGCATGTTCAAAATTAAAAACCTATGCCAGCGTGTGGCTCATAGGTTGCTTGTATGCCGGACGTATGCCGGCATAGGTTAGGCATAGGTTAGGGGTAGGTCGGCATAGGTTAGCCGTACGTTGAGCCAGTGCCCTCCGCATATCTCTGGCGTATGTAGCGTTCGCCTAGCATACGGGTAAAGGGGCTGTCACACTACGATGGATAGCGCTAACATATGCCGACGTATGCACTTTTCGACCAACACGTCGGCATACACCGTCATAGGTTAGCATAGATTGGACATACGTCGTATACGCTTTTCATAGGTCAGCATAGGTCGAGCCGCCAAAAATAATTTTATGCATTTTCAACATTTTAAACCTATGCTGGCGTGTGGCTCACATGGTTCTCATACTCTGGGCGTACGCTGAACGTACGTCGGCATAGGTTACATATACTGCAGCCATATGTCGGCGTAGGTTACTCATACGCTAGACCTGTCACCTGTAACCATCAACAAACGTCCCAGTACGCCATGTATAGGTTGTCATACGCTTTGCATACGCCATCACAGGTTAGGCATAGGCTACGCGTACGCTTCATACGTCGCTGGGACCTCCCTAGTGCAAAAAGGTTGGCGTTTCTCGACCTATTATGATTTTCAAAATATTTCGCCACATTAGGCATACACCGCCGCCATACGTCGTAGTGTGACAGGGCCTTAACGGTCGTGGTAAGCTGCCAGTTGCATCGGAGGATAGCAATACTCTACTTTATACCCCAGTCACACTACGCCTGCGTTCGCTTACGGTCGTTTCGCGACCACCATACGACAACCATACGACAGGTCTGCGAGTTGTGCATATGTCAGAGTTGGAAAAAAAATATCACTTTTTGATTTTGATCTTGTACAAATTAAGAAAAAAACATTAAAATTAACTTTGTAACATCGATCCATAACATCATTTTAACATGCAACAAATTCCAGTAAGATTTCCTTGATTACAGTTAAGCAAAATAGATTCTCTTACAAGAAAAAAAATCCAAAAAAGAGTTTAGATAGGTATCGATATGCAAATTTTCACATTTTCACTTCAGCAAAAATCATAGCATCTTTCGGATACATTTTTGGTGATAAATTAAATGCATCTACTTTTGCTAACATACTTAATACACAGAGGCAGCAATACTTATTTTACTTGTACCCCCCCCCCCCCCCCCCCCCACACACACACAAATTGTCCCAAGGCAAACAGTATCCATGATCTTTTTACAAATATAAACCAAGAAGAAATGTTAGCCTTCTTGAGAGTAGCAGGATTGTACCACTTCGAATAGTATATTAAATCAATTTTTACAAATTTACTGAAAAATAGTTTTATCTTGAATTTCATTTTCCTTGGCCATAATTATTATAATTGTGAGCTTTCTAACTCCATAATGTTTTTGGACACATTTGATTATATGCTGTTAAGGGGCTGTCACATTGCGATGCATCGCTCAAACGTAAGCCGACGTAAGTGGTTTTTGGTCGCTACATCATAATGCATTAGGTATTCGTTATGTGTACGTCGATGTATGTCAACTTATGTCTATGGTCGTTAGGGGCTCCCAAAAGTTTTGTGCATGCACAAAACTATCAACGTACGACAATGTATGGGTGCTACGTTGGCCGTACGTTATGTATACCTTAGGCATACCTCGATGTACATTAGATGTATGTTAGACGTATGTTGTTCACTATGTTGCACTACGTTGATCTATGTTAAAGGCAGTGGAAACGTACATTCTGCATACGGACAATGTATGGATAATGTATGTCTAATGTATGTCTAATGTACATCTAAATTACATTTTGTGTTTCTCCACTGTATGTTGGCGTATGTAACATATGAGGCGTAGTTCTGGCGATCGAATAACGTATAAAACGTTCACGGGCGTTCTGAGAACGTCCCGTGAGCGTAATTCAAGTGTTTTTCGCCGGGAGACACATGAGCCATACGTTGGCCATACGCTATGTATACGTCCAAATTTGCTCCCCCCCCCCCCCATGCCAAAAAGTTTGACACATCTCAATGTAAAAAAAGTGATTTTACGTGTTGGCCATGCACTTGCGAGATGCATTGTAATGTGACAGCCCCTTTCCACTCTGTGTAAAAGCGATGGTTAAATGAAAATGGACAGAATACAAGTTAAACACTTTTCACCGTGAATATGGCCTTTGCTGCCGACATGGTGTAAAACAAGCCACCAATCAATGAATCTAGTAATGCCGAGTGTCAGTCTAGTTAGCAACAAGACTGAGTTTTTAAGTCATTGGTTTGACTTGACCAGGGTTCGAATCTGTGGGTTCGAATCACACTATCTACCAAAACGGGAGACGGACGCTCAACTCAATCAGCCATGCCGTCTGATCTGATTATCTCTTCACAATCTAATGGAAGCATCAATTTTTCGAAACCCAAACATAAATCTAGATTTGTTCCTACCAATTCAACTTAGACACTGGTTCACTTAGCGACTTTGTCGCTACTGCGTAGATAGGAATACAAACTCAATACTCACCAGACGGGATGGCCAAATGAGTTAGAGCGTCCGTCTCCCGTGTGGTAGATCGTGGGGTCGTGGGTTCGAATCCTGGTCGAGTCAAACCAATGACTTAAAAATTGATACTTGTCGCTTCCTAGCCAGGCGCTCGGCATTATTAGGATAGGTCAAGGAGCAGTGGAATGAGGAAGATCAATCTCCTGCGACTGAAATTTCCCCCCGCTTAAACAACTAATGTACCCCAAAAAAATATATAATTTAACAGAACCTGTTATTGCTGAAATTTACGGTGGTCAACATTTTGACATAGGCCTACATCCCATAATTAGTTTGGCATGTTTTCAATTCAAATATCTCAACAAAGTTAACCACTTCCAATAAAAGCTATTTAAAACAAACTAACCCAATCCAAGCTATTTCAAGCAAACTATAAATGGCGCCACCTAGTGACAGTGTAAGGTATGGCCGTCTCGGTTCTTCAAACAAAGGGAACATGACACCTAGAGCAGGATTCGAACACACCCTCTCTACCCTGCTATTCTATATTTAGCCTTAGTGATACAACCACTCTATCCAGGCTTACCTGTCTTATGTGGCTGTTTACACATACGAGGTACAGCTCCTGGTTCCAGCAGCCAGTGTTTATCTTTATTGAACTGGAGTTGATGGAGAGAATGGGGGAACAAAAACAAATAAGATGGTGGTCACTCAATGCTCTCGATTTGACTTTTTAAATCTGTTAAGTGTACATAATTTCATCAATTATTCACCTTAAATGCGCTGTTAGATCGGTATTAATATATTTAGCACATTAGATTGTGAAAAGTGGGTATTTGCTTAACCCAGCCTTCTGGCATATTTGCCTAATCATGGTTCACACTGTGAGATGGTGAATGTATATTTGATGACGTACATCTAAACAGTATCCAGGGCCGCGTGCAGGGTCCATATGCTTTTTGGCATATTTGCGTTCAGAGTGTGTCTCGGCGACGTCTCCCTTTTCAGACGGGAGATGAAAAGCACCTCGAAAATGGCCGCCATATTTCAGCCAATCACAATGCAGCTTTTCCATTGCAAATGGCCACCGCCTATGGGGGCGGCCATTTTCGAGACACCAAACTACTTTTGCCATTCAAACTAGCGTGATGTCATGGCCATCTCCAAGTCACCTCTAAGACGGACCCTGAATGCGGCCCAGATCGCATTAGACCAAACAACAATAAAATTGGTGATCGTCCCCGCCCGTGCCTGAAAAATCACTCGCCCCTGATTTTTGTTGATTTTGTTTCTTTCTTCAAATTGTTAAAAATTCGTCAGTCTACCAGCAATTCAACTTTCGTATACATTTTTAAGTCATTGGTTTGACTCGGCAAGGGTTCGAACCCAGCAGTTCGAATCCCACGAGCTACCAGAATTGGAAGAGGACGCTCAACTCATTCGGCCATCGTGCTGGTAACATATTACGTCTCCGTAAAAAAAATATATATATATAAATACAAACCGCCCGTCCGCCCGACCCTGATTTTTATTTCAAAAGGACAATCAGCGATAATTTTGTTTGGCCTTAGGCCTAGACCTACCTAGAAAGCATAGCACGTCATCGGTAACGTCATCACGAACAAAGCCGAAGAAACCGGAATCGATGTCTTAGCATAATTATCTTTGAATTCGAAGAATGCCAGTATTTCCATTGTTAGTAATGTTACTTGCCTCGCTTGATTTGTGTTATTGAGATATATTTAATCAATGCCGGATAATGTTATGGTCAGTGCTACCCACTGGGCGCAGTGGCCTAATCAATAGAGCGCGGGCCTCGCGTGCGGAAGGTCGGGAGTTTGGTTCCCGGTCGAGTCAGACCAATGACTTACAAAACTGGTGCTGGTCACTTCCTAGCCTGGCACTCAGCATTAATAGGATAGGGCAAGGACTGGTTAGCTCAGTGTCAGGATAATGTCACTGAGTCGGATATCGGATCATGGTGCTGGTGGCCTGATCTCCCAGTGGGGCAGCACTATAAAGTCACCATGAGTGTGCACTGTCACAAGTCGGTACCCGTCCTGAGATGACCTTGGATGTTGCTAGGATGTAAAACAACAACCAACAACACAACAACAACGATTAAACCAACTCGGCAGAGGCCATGAGCGCAGACCTCAGAGGGGATCAGTCCTGACCTTTTAGAGGTCAGTTTTATGCAAATTAGATTTTTGGGTGGGTGGGGTTGCAAATAATTGTCCCTTTCCTAGGGTGCAAAATAGCACCAGCCCTGCCTAGCGTGTATTATATTATCTCTGTGGCGAGTCATTGGATAGAACATCAGCAACTGATCGAGTTGAATAGAAGATCCCATAAGCATATTTGCCTCATGTAATACTTGGCCTATCAACTAAGGATCACACATCTCACATCGGGGAGGAATAATGCCTTTGCTCTTGTTATTATTATTAGTACTAGTAGCAGTTATGTGTCCTAGATTTCTTAAAGATTTATACTGCCTATCATGGATAAGTCTGAATAGACTTGTTTTCACCATTAGACAGTTTGTCGATAGAAAGCCTGAGTCTACACTTTTACCGACCCAAGGGATTTTTAACCTCCCACACCACATAGACATGGTATGAGAGCAACTGGCCTTTGATGTCGCTGTAAGTTATACACAGCGGTGGAAATCCAAATTGGCAGAGGTGGGGGCATGGGGAATCGAACCACTGACCTTCAGATTAGGAGTGCGACCTAGAAACAAGTCAGACACTCTATCCACTCCGCCACAGAGAACACCATGGTTACAACACTAGCCCCGAAATGGTAGAGGGTGTGTTTGAACTCGATTCTAAGTGCAATATTTTCCATTTGCAAAAGAGAAACTCCCATGACAGTATTTCTACACTTTAAAAAAAATATATATATATATTAGTTTGTAATTATTATTATTAATATTATTGTCCTTGTGGTCGTCATTGATCAAGGTTCAGAATTCAAAAAGTATTTTTCTGTTTGCAGACGATTCATAAATTGGCATCTGATGTATTAACATGTATGGCATATTACACTGCATGAGCTTCTATCACCAGGTCATATTATTGTTGTGAGGCTGATTAAAATGGGAAATATTGCGTCTAGAGCGAGAATCGAACCCACATCTCTTGCATTCCGGGCCAGTGTGTTAACCATTACACAACCTAGGCTCCCTGATGTCACCACCTTACCCATGTCTACCTGGCTATGTGGCACCTTGCCTGACAGGTCAGTGCAGACTACTACACTCGCCCCCTTGGAATTATAAGTCATTTAAATGGTCATTTAATGCTTACAATTACATACATACAGGAAATGCACTTACATATAATTATATTCATACACAGGGTAGCTTCAACAACCATACAGTGCATAGCGTGTACAGGATCATGGCAACCAGTGTCATGGGGGTGATGATGAAAATGGAAAATATTTCGCTTAGAGCAGGAATCAAACCCACATCTCTTACATTCCGGGCCAGTGTGCTAACCATTACACCACCTACGTGACCTAGGCTCCCCGATGTTACCACCCTACCCACGTCTACCTGGCTATGTGGCTCCTTGCCTGAGAGGTCAGTGCAGAATACTACATTATTATCTTGTTAGTAAATGAGATGGTTAGTTCAGCCCTAGAGGACCGCTAATATATGTTATGTGGGTGACGCAAGAGGGAAATATTGTGCCCAGAGTGGTTTTAAAACCCACACTTCCTGCCATTCCAGAGTTAGTATTCTAACCATTACACTACCTAAGCTCTCTGATGCAATCACCCTATCCACACATACTTGTCTATTTGGCTCTTTGCTTGCTAGGTCAGTGAAGACTACTACACCCATCCCCCTGGCCCTGGCACTCAATTTTTAAATCATTGGTTTGACTCGACCAGGGTTCGAACCCACGATCTACCAACACGGGAGACGGACGCTCTCACTCATTCGGCTATCTCGTCTGGCCATCAATGAAGATATGATTTGAGAGATGATATTGTTGTCCTAGGAAGACAATGCTGACCAATGAGATAAGAATGTGGCACGATTGGGTTCCGGTTATATAGAACTCTGTTGGTGCTTAATAGGTATCTCCGAGTGGGCAGTAACAAAACTGATGTCTCCAATTTGCCAATTTATTTGAATAACTATCTAGATTAATCACAAACTGTCCCCACCAATTGGTGAGATAGCAAAGTTTATTGATCTAAACAGAAATATATCATTGAGTTATTGCTGTTATTTGATTTCTTGGGTTTGAATCTTTTGTTTGTTAATGTACTGTATTCTTGCGGGTTAATGCATTGGGCGTTTAAATTGGCAAATAACTGACGTGTGGGGCGAGGGGGGGGGGGGGGGGGTTAACCCAGATATGGCCATTAACCCACGAGAATACAATAGTATGCTACTCATTCTACATCTATTTATATCCTCTTTGTTCAGTGTCCACATTCTATTATATGCGTCACAGAATTTAGTTTTTTTCCTAAAAAAAATAATTGTTGTTCATGATTATCTTTATTCCGTGCGTAGTATATATTTCAACAAAGCGAATCGGCCAGTTTCACTAGTAATATTATTTTGGCGGTTGTGCTAAAGTTGCTTAATCCGAAGGTTTTTAGTTTCTATCATATTTTGTTAATATAAATATATTAAGGTTGGTTTGTTATAATTTCCCTTACTTTAGTTCGAAGTAACCTTTGTTTTAAAGGGTTAACGTTTCAGATATTTGAAAAGAAAACATGCTAGACACCATAGGCTTTAGTAGTAACAGGTTCTATTAAATTGACTTAGTATTTATTATTTCCCTCGGATGACTTTGCAATAATTTTTTATCCATTTTCTCAGTGTTCTCCACTGCCCTCTGGGACTTGCCGAACTCAAGGCCTGTCCCGTTCCTGATGTTGCAATATTTTTCTTAAGATATAGTGGATGTTCAATTAAGAAATACGTGTTAATTAACTTAAAGTTGCATAGTCCAATGGTTTTCAGTTTCTGTCATTTTCTGAGATAAAAATATAGGTTAATCGTTATAATCAACCTTACTTTAGTTTGAAGTAACTTTTATTTTACATCACTAACCTTTGAGATATTTGAAGTGCAAAAATGCCAAATTAATTTGGGCAAGCTTGCCAAAACTCTGACACTATAGGCTTCTGCAGTAATAGGTTCTATTAAATACCTTAATATTCACTTAGATGTGGTGACAAATGTTTGTTAAGTGCACCAGTGTCTAAGTTTAATATATATAATTAAATCTAGATAATTGTTTTGGTTTTGAAAATTTGATGTTTTCATCGGACTATGCAGCTTTAATATGATGTAAAAAATGCATGTTAATATCCGTCAGTCCTAAATCAGCCCTTAATCAATCATCAATCAGTCATCACTCAGTCATCAATCGGTCCTCAGTCAGTCATTAACCAGTCATCAACCAGTCATCAATTAGTCCTCAGTCAGTCTTCAATTAGTCATTAATCAGTCATTACTCAATCTTTAATCAGTTCTCAGTCAGTCCTGAATCAGTCATTAATCAGTCATGACCCAATCCTCAATCAGTCATCACTCACTCATCAATCAATCCCCAGTCAGTCACTAATCAGTCATCAATCAGTCACCAATCAGTACTCAATCAGTCCTCAGAGTTCTCAATCAGTACTCAATCAGTGCTCAATCAGTACTCAATCGGTCCTCAGTCAGTCTTCAATCAGTCCTCAATCAGTCCTCAATCAATCATCACTCAGTCCACAATCAGTCCTCAGTCAATCATTAATCAGACATCAAGCAGTCATCAAGCAGTCATCCTCAATCAGTCATCACTCAGTCATCAATCAGTCATTAATCAGTCATCAATTGGCCAATAATCAGTCATCAATCAGTCCTCAGTCAGTCCTCAGTCAGTCTTCAATCAGTCATCAGTCAGTCCTCAATCAGTCCTTCATCAGTCCTCAGTTAGACATTAATCAGTCATCAATCAATCCTCAGTGAGTCCTTAATCAATCCTCAATCAGTCATCAATCAGTCATCACTCAATCCTCAACCAGTCATCAATCAGTCATCAATCAGTCACTAATCAGTCATCAATCAGTCCTCAGTCAGTACTAAGTCAGTCCTCAGTCAGTCTTCAATCACTCCTCAGTCAGACCTCAATCAGTCCTCAATCAGTCCTCAATCAGCCACCAATCAGCTACCAATCAGTCCTCAGTCAGTCTTCAATCAGTCCTCAATCAGTCCTCAGTCAGTCCTCAGTCAGTCATTAATCAGTAATTAATCAATCATCAATCATTTATCAATCATTTATCAATCAGTCATCAATCAGTCATCAATCAGTTATTAATCAGTCATCAATCAGTCATCACTCAATCCTCAATCAGTCATCACTCAGTCATCACTCAGTCACTAATTAGTCATTAACCAGCCACCAATCAGTATCAATCAGTCATCAATCAGTCCTCCATCAGTTTTCAGCTAGTCCCCAGTCAGTCTTCAATCAGTCTTCAATCAGTCCTTCAATCAGCCACCAATCCGTCCTCAGTCAGTCCACAGTCAGTCCTCAATCAGTCCTCAGTCAATCTTCAATCAGTCCTCAGTCAGTCTTCAGTCAGTCCTCAATCAGTCCTCAATCAGTCCTCAGTCAATACTCAGTCAGTCTTCAATCAGATATTAATCGATCCTCACTCAATCTTCAGTAAGTCCACAACCAGTACTCAGTCAGTCCTCAATCAGTCCTCAATCAGCCACCAATCAGTCCACAACCAGTCCTCCGTCAGTCCTCAATCAGTCCTCAGTCAGTCCACAACCAGTCCTCAATCAGTCCTTATTCAGTCATCAGTCAGTCCTCAATCAGTCCTCAGTCAGTCATCAATCAGTCATCAATCAGTCATCAATCAGTTATCAATCAGTCATCAATCAGTCATCAATCAGATCTCAGTCAGTCATCTTGTTAAAGCCATTTGGGTTATACAGAATCGGGCCGTGCTCAGACCGTGCTCAGAGGACGTTTGTAAGCATGCTATAGGAGAGGTAGGGGAAGTCCCAGTTTATGTTTACACATGCTTCAACTTGGACTCGAACCCGGATCTCTTCCAGTCCGCGCCTATCATCCTGACTGTTAGTTCACAAAGGTTGCCACCGGCCCATCAATCTTGCAGTGCACACCTGTGCATGGTAAGAATCTCCTGAATGACAAATGCCACGCTGTTTTGTTTTGATTTTGTTTATTAAAGAGAGGGTTTAATTGAGGTGCATACTCTCCACTCCCGGACATAGAAACCACAGCTCCAGAATGAACAGACATATTAGCCGTTCAAAGTGTGTGCTTCTGAGAGGCATCTTCTCAGTTTGGGTCAGATGGTTCCTGGCGTTGTTTACTATGCCGGTGGTGGAGTGAATCCCCCACCCCACCCCACCCCCCACCCCACCCCCAACCATAGCCCTATCCTTCAGCACATTCTGTGCACTTTAAGCTCACTTTGAATCTATAAATAGATGGTTCCTTATAACCATACTTCGCAGAGTTCTTTTTCTACATTTATTTGTCGGTGTTTTTTTTTGTTTTTGTTGTTGTACATTAGTTGTTTAAGCAGGGAAATTTTAGTCGCAGACGACTGGTCTTCCTCATTCCACTGCTCCTTGCCCTATCCTAGTAATGCTGAGCATCTGGCTAGGAAGCGACAAGTATCAATTTTTAAGTCATTGGTTGACTCGACCAGGATTCGATCCCATGATCTACCACCATGGGAGACGGACGCTCTAACTCATTCGGCCATCCCGTCTGATTGCTGTTTATTTGTTGGCGTTTTACATTCTGGCAACATCTAAGGTCATGTGAGAATGGGTACCAACTTGTGACAGTGCGCACTCATGCCGACTTTATAGTGCTGTCCTACTGAAAGACCAGGCCGCCGACACCATACCTAACAATATCTAAGGTCATATCAGCACGGATACCGACTTGTGACAGTGTGCACCCATGGCGACTTTATAGTGCTGCCCAACTGGCAGACCAAGAGCCGATATCCCACCCAATCACATTATCCGGATATTGAACAAACCAGTCCTTACCTTATCCTAGTACTGTCAAGGACTGGTTAGCAGAGAGTCATGATAATGAGACTGTGTGGGATATCGGGTCTCAGTGCCGGCGACATGGTCTCCTAGTGGGACAGCACTATGAAGTTGCCATGAATGTGCACTGTCACAAGACGATGTCCGTCTTGATATGACCTTAGATATTGGTAGGATGTAAAGCCCAACAAGCGTCTATATAATTGTTATATGTGCTATATAATTTATTATGTAAATATAAATAAAGAATAGTCCCTAATATTTGTCGGTGCTCCTTCTGGGCACCTCTCGCTTCCTAACACCCCTTATTCTCTGCAGCCCCCCCCCCCCCCCCTGTAACTGGGCAGTCTGGGAATCGACTCCAACGGTCTCACCGCTCTCACTTTTAAATGCTCATATATCTAATATATGTATACTATGTATATAGTATACCAATATACACATGTAGAGTGAGTGGGGAGCCAGTAGGGTTCCCCCGTGCTCAGGCGCGTGAGTGGCGTGATCAGTGGTGTGACCAGTCACGTGAGCAGTGCGGTAACCCCAATCCCGCTGCTGGTGACCTCGGATCCTTGGGAATATAAGCTAGAGCCCCTTCCAGCCACGGCTGATATATGTGCTCTATAATCTATTATGGGAATATAAGGGACACTACCATCTTCAGTTATATTTGTATTGTTAATTGCGAACCACAGCTAGTGTATGACATAGCTTAGTTCCAGGTTTGGCCACGCGGCGCCACCTATCTGACCTCCTATAACTTAGTATAAGCCACCTGTGTCTTGTCATTATCGCCTCCAGACCCACTCGGACGGTCAATTGTATATATATATATATATATATATATATCTATATATATATATATATATATATATATATATACAATTGAGACTGTCTCAAAAGGTGCTAAGCAATATGGGACAAAACTTTGTCCATTGTAACGATCAACATACTATTTGCTTATGCATTTGCTCTTATATGCATTTATATATATATATATATATATATATATATATATATATATATATATATATATACACACACATGTATATATTGAGCGACTCGCTAGTCATCAGTGAGCAACTCCTTCCTGCTTACGTGCCTCGATCCACCAACACACCCAGACGGTTAGTCATACAAACTGTGTTCTACCCTCTTCACACAAGCACCCGCTCACGGATCCATGTTCCGCCCCCCCCCCCCCCACACCCACACTCACACTCACACCCACACCCACCCCTCCCCATGTCTATACTCACGCCGATGTGTGAAAGCGCCCAACGGGTCAGGCGTCTGGTTGATTGGTTGATTGGTTGATTGGTTGGTTAGTATTTGGAGTTTTACATCCTGGCAACATCTAAAGTTATCTCAGGACAGGTACCGACTTGTGACAGTGCACACTCATGGTGACTTTATAGTGCTGCCTCACTGGGAAATCAGGCCATCAGCATTATGACCCAATATCACACTCAGTCACATTATGATGCTGCTGACCTAACCAGTCCTTGCCCTATCCTATTAAATGCCGAGTGTCTGGCTAGGAAGCGATAAGTATACATTTTTAAGTCATTGGTTTGATTCGACCAGGGTTCGAACCCACGATCCCATGGTCTACCAACAGGGGAGACGGACTCTCTAACTCATTCGGCCATCCCATCTGGTTGACAACAAAAGACGTAACTGGGTTGAGTTAAGTTTATACCATCCTCTGGCTCAGGTATAACTAACTGCCTGCCTGTACCGAATATAAAGAAAACAAATGAGTGGTAATTCGTCTATGGGATGGACCAGCACCCTACTTCCGGTGTGTAAGCATGCCAGGGCCACGTTCAGGGTCCGTCTCGGAGGCGCCGCAGAGACGTCTCAGCGATGCTTTTTGGCCTAATACCGTTCAGAGTGAATCTCGGCGATGTCTCGCCGATGCCTCCCTTTTCAATCAGGAGACAAAAAACGCCTCGAAAATGGCTGCCGTGTCCAGTGGTTTCATCCAATCACACCACAGCTTTTCCATTGCAAATGGCCACCGCCTATGGGGGAGGCCATTTTTGAGACAACAAACTGCCTTTGCCGTTCAGACTAGCATGATGTCAGGCCCGTCGCCGAGGCGCCTCCGAGACGGAGCCTGAACACGGCCCATGTCGCAGCTTGCGACTTCAGTCCTTCCTCAGAGACTAACTCAGAAGGGGTGTATTGGCATCTCTGTGTCTGTCTGTCTGTTTGTCTCTGAGTATGTCTCTCTCTCTGTCTCTCTGTCTCTTTCTTGCTCTCTTTATCTCTATATACCAGGGGTCTCACTACATAGGATAAGGGATGGTAATTGGTAGGACCTGCCATCTGTTAGCAGCATAAGTTATTTAGTAAGCCCACCATCTGTTGGCAGCAACTTACACATACTGCCTATAACGTATAAGTTTCCACCAGCTCTGCCGATTCCCGCCATCCCTTTCCTACCAGCTCTACCAATTCCCGCCATCCCTTTCCTACCAGCTCTACCGATTCCCGCCATCCCTTTCCTACCAGCTCTACTGAATCCCGCCAACCCTTTCCTACCAGCTGTACCGATTACCGCCATTCCTTTCCTACCAGCTGTACCGATTACCGCCATTCCTTTCCTGAATACTGGGGAGACCACTGTACACACATATAGTGTTCGAAATAACAACTTGTCCGCTTGTCCGGGACAAGTGAAAATTCAGACCGACACGTTAAAATCATATCAGACTTCTCCGAGGGACAAGTGACTTATTTCTATCACTGTATATATATATATGTATATATATTATATATTTATATATATATAATATGTGTATCAGCGTTCGAGGAATATCTATAGATCTATAATTTGTATGTATCATTTATATAGTTGGACTTTCTTTCCAGCGTAGACACATACAGACAAATTACAGTGCTAACTGTCATTTATTGAGACAATAAATGAACAGTAACTTTCCTTTTTATGTCAAACTGACCATAAAACAGACTTATGCTGCTGTTCTTTACCTGCATGGACGTGAATTATATATGATAAATTTATCCATGCCTCCCATAAGCCGCCCACCCATTGACGATTGATAATTGCGCCTGTGTCTCCTATATTAAATAACAGTGGTGATTAACAACTTGTTGACGTGGCATTTTCCTGTCTTTGTGTGTTTGCAGTCTGAATGCAGATGACCTGACGCCTCTCGATGTGGCGATTATGACAAACCACATTCCCATGGCACGGATGATTCTGTCATATGGAGGAAAAGAAAACCCTAAATGTAAGTGTGATTGTATTCATAGCCGAGGATAATGTGAGTGAGTGGGATATCAGGTCATGGTGCCGGCGGCCTGGTCTCCCAGTGGGGCAGCACTATGAAGTCGCCATGAGTGCGCACTGTCACAAGTCGGTACCCGTCCTGATATGACCTTTACATGTTGCTAGGACGTAAAACAACAACAAACAAGTGCTTAGTTCAGAAAGTTGTATGCTAGTTAAAGTTGCATAGTCCATGGTTTTGAGTTTCAGAAGTTTTCTGAGATAAATACATTAGGGTGATCGTTATAATGTATCCTACTTTAGCTTGAAGTAACTTTTATTTGAAGTGGCTAACTTTTTAGATATTTGAAGTGCAACCATACAAAATTAATTTTGGCATGCTTGCCAAAACTCTGACACCATAGCATTCTGCAGTAACATGATCTATTCAATTGCCTCACTATTCCCTTCTGTGTGGCGACAAATGCTTAATAAGTGCACCAGTATCTAAGCTAGATATGTAGAATCAAATTTAGATAATTTTTTGGGTTTTGAAAATTTGATGATTTCATCGGACTATGCAGCTTTAATGTGTCCTAAGTTTACACTTACCTGTGTTCATATGTAAATGTTTGTTCTTAAAGTTTCATAGTCCGGTAGTTTTGAGTTTCTGTCACTTTTTCGGATAAATATAGTAAGGTGATTATTATATAATCTACCTTACTTTGGTTTGAAGTAAATTTTATTTCAAATGGCTAACATTTGAGATATTTGAAGTGTAAAGATACCTACAATAATAAATTTGGGCAAGCACACAAAAGCTCTGACACCATACTCTTACGTGAGAACAGGTTCTATTACATTGACTTAGTATTCCCTTCTATGCAGCAAAAAATGCTTAAAGCTGCATAGTCCGATGAAACCATCAAATTTTCAAAACCAAAAGAATTATCTAGATTTGATTCTACATATCTCACTTAGATAATGGTTTATTTATTAAACATTTGTCGCTACATAGAAAGGAATATCGAG
The DNA here is from genome assembly GCA_030323885.1 of Branchipolynoe longqiensis. Classification (NCBI taxonomy): domain Eukaryota; kingdom Metazoa; phylum Annelida; class Polychaeta; order Phyllodocida; family Polynoidae; genus Branchipolynoe; species Branchipolynoe longqiensis. The sequence continues at coordinate 11,273 of JASIRB010000090.1, read as the reverse complement.
TCAATTTAATAGAACTTCTTACTGTAGAAGCCTAGGGTGTCAGAGTTTTGGCATGCTTGCCGAAATTACTTTTGCATGCTTACACTTCAAATATCTCAAAAGTTAGCCATTTAAAATAAACGTTACTTCAAACTAAAGTAAGGTAGATTATAGCGATCAACCTAATATATTTATCTCAGAAAATATCAGAAACTCAAAACCATCGGACTATGCAACTTTAATAAGTGCACCAGTATCTATGTTAGGCATGTATAATCGAATCGTCTGGCCTGAATTATCCCTCGAGTTTATAGCTGCAGAATCCGATGAAATATCAAATTTACAAAACCAAACCAATTATCCAGATTTGCTTTGACATATCTAACTTAGATACTGATGCACTTATTACGCATTCGTTTCTGCGAAGAAGGCAATACTGAGTCAGTTGAACAGAACCTGCGACCACAGAAGGGTATGGTGTCAGAGTTTTGGCAAGCTTGTCAAAAGTAATTTTCCATGTTTGCACTCAAAATATCTATTAAACAAAGTTGGCCATTTAAAATAAAAGTAACTTTCAACTAATGTAAAGTAGATACTAGTGATTGATCTAATATATTTATCCCAGAAAAAAATACAAAATGTTCAAAACCATCGGACCATGCAACTTTAACCCAACCAGCCCCACCGTGTGTTGGCTATCCGGCTTCCTGTTAGTCTCGCCCCGTCCTGATATGACCTTAGATGTTGCCAGGACTTAAAACTCCAACCACCACCGCTCGTCTCGCCTCTCCCCGGTGGATTACCTTTGATCCTGTGTGTCGGTGCAACTTCTCTCTGATAACATCCAGACACTTATCACTCAGACCAGACCAGCCTTATCAGTCTGTACTGTACGCGAGACGATGATATAGAACCACGCATTTCTTTGTCACACTTTTTGTGTGCATGTGTGTGGGTATGCGTGTGGGTGTGCGTGTGGGGAGGGGGGGGGAGTCGATCTGGTACCTACACAAATAAACCAGACGCGCACAGACCACCGGAGAGAACACATCGGAGCTCCTACACCGAGACGGAGACAGACCAGCTGCTCCCCCCCCCCCCCCCCCTGCTGCCACCCTGACTCAGGGGTGACCTCTCAGCCAGTGGCACAGGCCTTGCCCACCACCAGCTCACCACCACTGAGCACCTCACCACCACCTTGACCACCACCACTGAACAACACCACTTAACACCATCATCACCACCACTGAACACAACCACTGAACACCACCACTGAATACCACCACTTAACATCATCAAAACCACCACCACCACCACCGCCAAACACCATCACCACCATTACCACCACTAAACACCATCATCACCTCCACTGAACACCACCACCACCAAACACCATCACGATCATCACCACCACTGAACACCACCACCACCATTGCTGAACATCACCATCACTGAACACCATCATCACCACCACTAGCACCATCATCATCACCACTAACACCATCATCACCACCACTGAACACCACCACCACTGCTGAACACCATCATCACCACCACTGAACATCATCACCACTGCTGAACACCACCACCACTGCTGAACACCATCATCACCACCACTTAACATCATCACCACCACTAAACACTATTGACACCACCACCTTTGAAAACCACTAAGCACCACCACCACTTAACACCAATACCACCAGCCACACACACCTACTACCTCCACTTCTCCTCCAATGTCCACCACCCCACACTAAGCCTTACCATCTCACCCACTCTCCACTCTAAATCTCTCCCCTTCACTCCCTCCCGGCTCCCCCCTCTCACCTCCATCCCCACACCTCACTTCTTCCGTTACTTATCTCCCCATCTCTAACTCTCACCACTCCCCCCTCCTCACTCACCAGTGCCCTTCCTTCCGGTCATTTCCTTGGCTAATAAGAGGAATCGCTGAATGTCTGGGATGAAGCATCTTCCTTGGCCTGACACCACGGGAGTCAGCACCCGTTCGTCGACCTGAGCTCTCCCCTCCCCTTCCAATTCCACAACTCCTGTTACTACTAACCATAACTCTAACCTCGCTAATGCGTCTGATTCCACACCTGCGACTCCGATTCTGGCACACAACAAGGACTTCACCTCCTCCACCAACCCGAACTCCCCTTATGATGCAGATACCACTCTCCCTACCACTCCTACAAAGGATCACTATGTCGCCAGGCACCATTGGACCCCCAAGTCTAGCCTCACTGACCACAGCTGTGTCACTCCACCAACCAGTGGACCCAGTGGCCTGGAGGCACCACCTCACAGCCCCTCTTCTGCCAGGCCCATTCCACGAAGCCCTTCCACACCACCTCGGAAGATCATCAACCCCACTCCACACCCAGTCGGCATCGCCTCTTCGTCCAGCCTCCCCACCACCACCACAATCACCTCCTTTTCCATGCACAAGGACAACGATACCATCACCAACAGGTCAGTCTCCCCACCCCATAAGCCCACACTCACCGAAACCGACAAGGACCCCAAGTCCAACGACGACGAGTCCGATGACACACACCCAGCAGCCACAGCCCAACCAACCCCCAACTTCAAAGACCCCACCAAGGCGGATCCTTGGTCCAAGGTAGTTTTAAAGAACAAACACAAGAGGCCCACCACTGCTACACCTCCACACACCGAGTACCATGGTGAAAGCCGCTGCCCCAAGAGGTTCCTCGCCCTCTTCCTCTTCAATGGCAAAGTAGAGGACACACTCAAGGAACTCAACAAGTTCGATCGCACCCATGGCACTACCCCTCTCTCCCTTGATAAATAGCCTGACCACCTTGTCATTGGCGCAAAGACACAGGTTTCCGTCAACAGGCTCCGAGCCTCATAAACCTTTACGGAGATGCGTGGATCGGCCAAGACGCACCACTATGTCATCTCAGGCCTCCACCCATGCATAAACCCCGCTGACCTAATCGGACGACATTCCATTGTCAGCGCATCCCAGATATAGAAAGGAGACATTGCCACTTACTGTGCCAATGTCTTTAGTGACCAATAGACACCACTTCCTGACTCGACTGTGGAGCCTACGGACTCCTATGAATCGCCACTCCCCACCTCAGACCAACCTTTTGCACCACCTGTGAACAATATGGCCATTACAAGCATGAATGCAAAGCCACTTCCGCTGTCTGTGCATGCTGTGCTGCTCCGGGACGCATTGCCGCTAAGTGTGAGGCACCTGTCACAATGCCAAGAGCACAGACTGCTGTGGAAGCGGCTAAACCCACCCCTACTTCCCCCTCCTGTCTGCCCCACTCCCCCCACCCAACCAGAGCCCCCCCCCCCTACTGCTGCCCTGCCTTCCCAACCTGATGCCCCCCCTTCCAATGCCCCTCCTTCCCCCTCTGCCTGCTCCTACCCACCCCTCCCTACCTCCCCCGCATTGTCGCTCCACCCTGCCCTGCCTCCCTTCCCCCCTCACTCCTCTCCCTCAACCTCACAGCCCGCAAACCCAAGACGTTCCACCCCTCCTCCTCCCACCCACAGACCAGATCCATCTCCACTCAAATTGTAACAACTGCTGACTCCTCCACCCAAACCATCTTCCCCTCCACCACATGCGACCCCCCTGCCTCCAACCCAAATCCCACCCCAATATTACTCCATATTCTCAATGCATCACTTTCCACCATAACACACAGAATCTCTGTTGAGGCCCTAGCCTTCGGCTTAATTAGCTGGCTCCAAGTAAACTCCAACATCCAGCACCTCCTTCCGCATGTCCTAAAAGACCTGCCAGCTTCCTTTCATGCCGCCCTGACAGCCCAAAATGGAGGTACAAAATAATGCCGCCACCAGCCTGCACTCCCATCCCAGTCCCACTAACAACTCCTTAACCATTCTCTCCTGGAACTGTGCCGGACTGAAATCCAAGATAGCTCTTCTTGGCAACGCCTTAAAGAGAAAGAAAATTGATGTCGCACTTCTCCAAGAAACCTTCCTCATCGATCCACCCCATATCAAAGGCTACACCACATACCATATCCCCGCCGTAAGACGCGCAGTAGCAGGCAGACTCTCACGAGGAACCACGACCTTCATAAGCAACCACATCCACTCCACCAAGATCCCACCTAACAGTTTCAACCCTCATGCTGACACCCTTCGCATACGTCTCCACCTAGCACATTCCGTCAAGGATGTATACAACATTTATAACCCTGTCAACACTACTTATACTCTAAAACATATATTTTGGGCCATCGGCAATGGCACAGACCACCAAGTTGTCATGGGAGACTTTAACACCCACCACTCCTCCTGGGGACGCAACAACATTGATTCCCCTCGAGGCTGTGCCCTCCTAGCAGAGATCCTCGACTTAACATCCCATTCTATCCTCAACAATGGCTCACCTACCTACAGAGCAAACACATCGATCAATCTCTGCATCACTGACTCCTGCCTTGCAGCCACAACTTCCTCGGAGCTCACAACACTATACTCAGACCACCACACCAATGCACCCGAAGTCACCCACCCCACACCATCACCCAGATTCAACCTAAACCATGCAGACTGGGGGACCTTCAACCTTCCTCTAGAAAACTTAATAGATCTGAACCCACCGACCACATCTGATGAGTTCACCACACTCACTTACCAAGCAATGACAGACACCATAAAGCAAACCATCTCCTGTATCCACACTGGCCGCACCACCTCTAATGCAATGCGAAGAGCAAAAAGATTCTGCAACAAGCTCCTCTACAAGCTCTGCATGAACCCCAACCGAGGCACTGAGAATCCCATTAAAATAGCCACCAGTTGGGCCAAAGATGTCGAGCTTGCCGAATCGGACAGGAAGTGGAAACTCTGGTACACCAAAATAAACTCTCACACCATCTCCAGCCAACTCTGGCGCAAACTGAACAGAATACAGGGGAGACTCGCCGCCCCCCCCCCCCCAACTCTAGCCACACCCTGGCCAACTTGCAGCAGAACACAACAAAAAGTTCATGGACAGAACAGACCCTGCAATCACCCTCCCTTACGCCCACCAAGAAGCGCTAACCAGGAACTCCGCCTGGAGAGCCGACCTCATAGACATATCAATAGCCAGAATATCCACCCATAATCTTGACAACCACCTGACCAGGGCTGAGCTCGACCACGCCCTAGGCACCACCACAAAGAAGACAACCCCAGGAGCCGACAGAGTCCCTAACACTGTGTGGACCAAGTTATCTGCCACTAACAGGGAAGCTCTCCTCCCCCTCCTTGACAATATCTTCTACAATGCGGACAATCTTGGAAGGATGGTGATATCATCCCCATCCCCAAGAAAACCCTGGGTGAAGTCAGACCTATCTCCCTTCTCCAATCCCTCGGGAAAGTTAGTGAAAGAATCGTCCTCGCCCATCTCCAGATGGCCACAGAAGACCCCACCACTGGACTACCAGAGGAGGTCGTTGGCTACCGAAGAGGACGAGGCACCCAGCATGCCATTGGCACTCTCATCGAGAGCATTTCCTATGGCCTCGGTAATGGACACGAGACAGCAACCATCTTCCTTGCCCTCGAAAAAGCCTTTGTGCTTATCGACCACAACATGGTACTGACATCCATGGCTGATCTTGGCATTGCCAGCCGGCCTCTTGCCTATGTCCGAAGTTACCCCCAGAACAGGCGAGCCAGGGTACGTGTCCAATGCGCCTCTTCTCAATTACTTACAACAACAAAAACTTGCATCCCCCAGGGTGTAGTCCTCAGCCCACTCCTCTTCAATGCAGTGATGGCATCTCTCATGAGGAGGCTTATATAAGACCTAGCCACCCAAGAGATCACAGACACAACAATAGTCTGCTACGCAGATGACATCGCCATCACCTGCTCCCATGCAATCAACGCACAGGATCTGGCTGAGCAGGTGGTCCACCTGGTAGGAAATGCCTGCCGGGACCTTGGACTAAAAATCTCCCCAACCAAGACCAAGACCATGCACATGTTCAGAGGTCAACCACTTCACCCCCTCTACCTAGATGGATCCCCTATCGAATGGGTCTTCACCTTCAACTACCTAGGTGTCCGTCTAGACCAAGAGCTTAACATCAGAGCCCTCTGCTGCCACCTGGCCACCAGAATGACCAACAGACTTCTCCATATGAAGAGGATCTCTGGGTTCTCCTGGGGCGCCCCGGACGATGTACTCGCACTGTTCTACTGCCAGGCAGTCCGCTCCCTCTTCGACTACGCCGCGCTTACACTCGCTCTCACAGCCCTCGGGATTGACAACCCCCAAACTCAATTACCCAGAACATCCAACACCGGGCTGCCAGGCTTGTCCTCCGTGTTCCCAGCACCACCAGGATTGAGATCCTCCTACTTGAATCCGGCCTCCCTCCTCTCCACCTCCGAGACAAACAACTTCTCACCACCCACCTCACAAGAACCCTCTCCTCAGGCCTTTCATCAACAATCCACAGAGTCGTGGGCCACCTCTTAGATGGGACCCGCGGTCACCCTCACGCCTCAAGGACGCCATCACCACCCTCAAAAACTCCCACGGACTCCACATTGCAGACCCCGCCCTGAGCCCTCAGAAGCCACCATGGTTTTCCATTCCAGTGGAAACCCAAACCACCAACCTAGTTGCTGCCAAGACGGTTTACACCACCCCAGAACTCCACTCCCTGGCTCTTGAGGCCATAACTCAGGTGAAGGCGAACTTCCCCCTCGCTAAGATGGTCTACACTGATGGCTCCCTTAACCCAACATCAGGTAGAGCCGGAGCCGGAATCTTCATCCCCTTCTCCAAAACAAAGAACACCACCAGGGTGTCACACTTTGCTTCCACTCTTGATACCGAGCTCGCCGCCATTCACTTGTCCCTCGAAGACCTCCATGAGTGTGTGCTGTCACAAGTTGGTGCGCGTCCTGGTATGGCCTAGGGTCTTACTGGGGCGTAAAACTACACTAACCACCCAGCCTCATCCAGCCCTCTCAGAGGACTGTGGTTGGGCTCTTAGGCTGCCTTTTTCCTTCCTTCCCCTCCCCCCCCCCCCCCCCCCAATTTCTCTGACCACTACCCATCGGAAGCCAACTCCCGACCACATGGGACCGCTTTCAGTGGTGCCCATACAGTGCTGCAGATTGGCAGCCTTCAGCGCACCAATGGGACTGAAAACTCCCCAAAACACAAACAAAATAAATACACCCACTTATCATAATTTGTTTGAAAAATAAACCTCGGTTTCTGAGTAAGCACCAAAATAATTCTTCCTCCAGAGATTATCGTGAGAGGATAGTTCCATTTCAGTCAATTATTTTGGCAAGCCGGATTTAAAGAAAATATTGTTTGTGGTTGGGGTTTCCATAAAATATATATATATATATATTTGACGTGTTAATTGATCTCATTTTGTGTATATTGGATTATATTATTTCTATTATTTATTTATTTTATTTATTTTAATTATCTATTTGTCTTCATTATTTTATTCGTGTAGTTTAGTTTATTCGTTTGATTCATTTGATTCGTTTGATTCGTTTTATTTATTAATTTCATTTAATTCATTTATTTAATTTATTTCATGTATTTAATTCATTTAATCCGTTTCATCCGTTTCATCCATTTAATTCATTTTATTCATTTTATTGTATTTATTTATACCCATTCAGTCAACTTCTCCCACCTATATTGCGGATTTCTCTATTTCGACAGTTCACAGATCGGCTGAGCTGCGCACAATTCGTCTGATCAGCCTCATCTCTGAGGCGGCCAAGAAGTTTGAGGAGCAGGTGAGCCTTGTGGGAAGTGTGAATGCTGGCCTCACGAGCGGGTCGAGCAGCCAGCAGAAGGACCACGACCGACTGCTCAGTCACCTGGAGTACAGACACAAGCTCTTCAAGCGGATGAAGGCCGGCTATGAGCATTCGCGTAAGTACCTACCTACCTACCTCATTATCGGACACTTCACCAATGACTTACCAAATTTATACTTGTCGCTTCCTAGCCAGGCACTCTGCATTGTTACAATAGGGCAAGGACCTACTGGTTTGGTGTCAGGATAATGTGACTTGAGTGGGATATCAGGTCATGGGGCTGGCGGTGTGGTCTTCCAGTGGGGCAGCACTATTAAGTAGCCATGAGTGTGCACTGTCATAAGTCGATAGCTGTCCTGATATGACCTTACATGTTGCAGGATGTAAAACTCCAAAAGCCAACCAACCTACTTACCTCACTCCACGAGGGGTCAGTCAGTCAGGTATCCAGTGGTTGTTGATTTTTTTTGTATGGGGCGGGGGATATTTAAGTTTTTATTAATTGTTTTTAAAATAGGGGAGCAGTAAATAGCTCCGGTGGTAGAGTGTCCACCTGTGAAAGTGTGGGTCATCCTATCGATCCTGCTCAGTGGACACATTTGCAGTTTTGGTTATTTTCCGTTCCAACGAGTGGTCCACAACTGGTTCATCAAAGGATATGGCATATGTCATCCTGTCTGTGGGAAAGTGCATATAAAAGACCCCTTGCTGCTTATCGGAAGGAATAGCCTATGTGGCGGCAGCGGGTTTCCTCCTAAGAAATATGTAAAAAATGACCATATATTTGACGTCTAATAGCCGATGATAAAAATCAATGTTCCCTAGAGGCATCATTAATTACAACAAACTTTTTTTTGTTTTTAAAATAATATATTTTTAATGAACGAAAGTAAAGAAAACCATTTATCTATGCATATATGTGCATGCATGTGAGTATGCTACCTCACTGCACTGGGCTTGTTGTTTTTATTGGGGGTTGGGGGTATTTCTGACCTTATGTATTTAATATAATTTCTTGTTAAGGTTGCATAGTCCAATGATTTTGCGTTTCTGTAAGTATATTAATTTGATTGTTATAATCTACCTTACTTTAGTTTGAAGTAACTTCTATTTTAAATTGCGAACTTTTAGTGATGGGGAGGTGGAGTATGAAGGTCTTGGGAAGATGATGGTAAGAGGGAGGGGGGATGAAGGTAAGGCGGATGGGGAGGATGAAGGTAAAGGGAAGGGGGAGGATGAAGGTAACGGGTAGCAGGAGGATAAAGGTAATGGGGAGCGGGAGGGTGAAGGTAACACGGAGGGGGAGGATGAAGGTAAAGGGGAAGGGGGAGGATGAAGGTAATGGGGGGCAGGAGGATGAAGGTAATGGGGAGTGGGAGGGTGAAGGTAACATGGAGGGGGAGGATGAAGGTAAAGGGGAAGGGGGAGGATGAAGGTAATGGGGATCGGGAGGATGAAGGTAACACGGAGGGGGATGATGAAGGTAAAGGGGAAGGGGGAGGATGAAGGTAATGGGGAGCAGGAGGAGGAAGGTAATGGGGAGCCGGAGGGTGAAGGTAACACGGAGGCGGAGGATGAAGGTAAAGCGGAAGGGGGAGGATGAAGGTAATGGGGGGCAGGAGGATGAAGGAAATGGGGAGCGGGAGGGTGAAGGTAACACGGAGGGGGAGGATGAAGGTAACACGGAGGGGGAGGATGAAGGTAAAGCGGAAGGGGGAGGATGAAGGTAATGGGGGGGGGGAGGGGAGGAGGTAAGGTAATGGGAGCGGGGATGAAGGTAACACAGAGGGGAGGATGAAGGTAAAGGGGAAGGGGAGGATGAAGGTAATGGGGGGGCAGGAGGATGAAGGTAACACGGAGGGGAGGATAAAGGTAAAGGGGAAGGGGGGAGGATGAAGGTAATGGGGGGGGAGGGGGGCAGGAGGATGAAGGTAATGGGGAGCGGGAGGGTGAAGGTAACAGGGAGGGGGAGGATGAAGGTAAAGTAGAAGGGGGAGGATGAAGGTAATGGGGAACAGGAGGAGGAAGGTAATGGGGAGCGGGAGGGTGAAGGTAACACGGAGGGGGAGGATGAAGGTAAAGCGGAAGGGGGAGGATGAAGGTAATGGGGGGCAGGAGGATGAAGGAAATGGGGAGCGGGAGGGTGAAGGTAACACGGAGGGGGAGGATGAAGGTAACACGGAGGGGGAGGATGAAGGTAAAGCGGAAGGGGGAGGATGAAGGTAATGGGGGGGCCGGAGGATAAAGGTAATGGGGAGCGGGAGGATGAAGGTAACACAGAGGGGGAGGATGAAGGTAAAGGGGAAGGGGGAGGATGAAGGTAATGGGGGGAAGGAGGATGAAGGTAATGGGGAGCAGGAGGATGAAGGTAACACGGAGGGGAGGATAAAGGTAAAGGGGAAGGGAGAGGATGAAGGTAATGCGGGGGCAGGAGGATGAAGGTAATGGGGAGCGGGAGGGTGAAGGTAACAGGGAGGGGGAGGATGAAGGTAAAGGGGAAGGGGGAGGATGAAGGTAATGGGGGACAGGAGGATGAAGGTAATGGGGAGCGGGAGGGTGAAGGCAACATGGAGGGGGAGGATGAAGGTAAAGGGGAAGGGGGAGGATGAAGGTAATGGGGGGCAGGAGGGTGAAGGTAATGGGGAGCGGGTGGGTGAAGGTAACACGGAGGGGGAGGATGAAGGTAAAGGGGAAGGGGGAGGATGAAGGTAATGGGGGGCAGGAGGATGAAGGTAATGGGAAGCTGGAGGGTGAAGGTAACACGGAGGGGGAGGATGAAGGTAAAGGGGAAGGGGGAGGATGAAGGTAACGGGGAGGGGAGGGTGAAGGTAACACGGAGGGGGAGGATGAAGGTAAAGGGGAAGGGGGAGGATGAAGGTAATGGGGAGCAGGAGGATGAAGGTAATGGGGAGCGGGAGGGTGAAGGTAACACGGAGGGGGAGGATGAAGTAACACGGAGGGGGAGGATGAAGGTAAAGCGGAAGGGGGAGGATGAAGGTAATGGGGGGGCAGGGAGGATAAAGGTAATGGGGAGCGGGAGGGTGAAGGTAACACGGAGGGGGAGGATGAAGGTAACACAGAGGGGGAGGATGAAGGTAAAGCGGAAGGGGGAGGATGAAGGTAATGGGGGGGGCAGGAGGATAAAGGTAATGGGGAGCGGGAGGATGAAGGTAGCACAGAGGGGGAGGATGAAGGTAAAGGGGAAGGGGGAGGATGAAGGTAATGGGGGGCAGGAGGATGAAGGTAATGGGGAGCGGGAGGGTGAAGGTAACACGGAGGGGGAGGATGAAGGAAACAGAGGGGGGAGGATGAAGGTAAAGCGGAAGGGGGAGGATGAAGGTAATGGGGGGGCAGGAGGATGAAGGTAATGGGGAGCGGGAGGATGAAGGTAACACAGAGGGGGAGGATGAAGGTAAAGGGGAAGGGGGGAGGATGAAGGTAATGGGGGGCAGGAGGATGAAGGTAAT